>KQ965886.1:0-63005 GCA_001574975.1 Gonapodya prolifera JEL478
TCCACGGCAGGGGCAACTTCTTCGACTGCAGAGCTTGCGGTCTCCTCGGGCACTTCCGCCACAGCAGAAGGCACGTCTCCCAAATCGCGAGCGGTACCCGTCGAGGCTTCAGGTGCGCTCTCTGCTGCCTCAGTAGGAATCTCAACGGCTGCTTCCGCCGGAGGAGTCTCTGTCGCAACATCGGGAGAACTCAATTCGATGGCTGGCTCGGCGACATCGTCTGATGCAGTCCCATTATCCCTTGGAGCGTCACTCTGTGGAACAGACTCAGCCGCATTATGTGGTTCCTCTGCAGGTATTTGTTGAGCAGACAAGGGTTCTTGTTTGATGTCGACCAAACTTCTTGGAACTTCTACAGGCGCCGCAGGAGTTGGAAGTGGGACACCTTTTTTCACAGCGACATCTTGTGCTTTTTTCTGCTCCTCAAGGAATCGTACTAACGCCTTGTCTTCGCTCTTTTTGGCTGCTGAAAACGCAGCCGGTGTAATTCTACCTTGGTGGCGGAGGAGAAGAAGAATTATTGCCATGTTCGGCTTCAGTGGAAACTCATCTCTCCGGGCGTCAACAGACGCAGGATTGTCCAAAACCACGACTCCGCCCTTTTCACTGAAAGGCTTTGCCTTGGCGCTAGTCAAGGCGAACTCGAGCGCAGATGAGAACCTGTAGATAGTGAGCCAACGGAACCTGCCGAACCACTCTTTCGGTGTCCATTTATCAAAGAAGTTGGAAGCCTTCCACTCAACGATAGCATTGGGATCGGCACCTACGTAATGCACCACCAAAATGTCGGTAAGAAGTCACATTCCACTAGAAATCGCACCAACAATAAAACGAACCTGCTTCTAGGAGCTCCTGAACAAGAAGGATCGCTCGTGGGTCCGTGGCACCATTTCGAATCGCGAGACACAACGCTGATTCCATTGGTTGCGCGTCCTCAACCTCTTGACCATCGCTCAATGTCACTTTCAACGTGACCATCTTTCGAGCATTGGGATCTGCGCCGTCTGCCAATGCATTTTTCAATGCTTCAACATCGGTCTGCTCAGCCGCTTCTACCAAGCGTGCGTTGGCAGTGAGAGAACCTCCTACAGGTGGGACAGCGGCTGGAACAATAGACTCGTCTTGAGCACGTTGAATGTCTCCTGCAGACGTTCCCTGCGGTGCTTCCAAATTGTCCGCATCACGGTTTTCGGTTTCCGATATTGGCTCTGGTACCAATGCAGGTGCAGCAGTAGTCTCCCAGTTTGGGTCTTCTGCATTAGCGGGGTCGGTTACCAGGTTTTGTGTGACAATCTCGCTCACGGGAACTGTCTCCCGGTCTCTCTCAGTCTCATGTGTTTGATCGAGGGTGGGCGTTTCAAGGACGCGAACTGCGGCACCTTTCGTTGAAACGTCAGCCTCCGGTGTCAAGTTTCCTGTCACAGAGGTTTTGGTAGACGTTATTTTGTCCCACAATGACGGAAAGGTCAGTCAGGAGGCGAAATACATTACACTTTTGATTGGACAATTACGACTTCGAATATCGTACCTGCCGATTCGTCAGCCTCCATCTGTGGTGATTCGATCGATCGTTCGCCCGCAATTTCTTTAACACTGTTTTCAATGGCAGATTCCGTAACAGGAAGCGGGGCAAGTTTGTCAACACCTGTTGCTCGTACAACCTCCGCAATCAGTTCTTCCGGTACAGTCGATCCCACAACAGCGGTGCGCACTTCGGGTGCAGGCGGGTTTTCCAAGAGTTCTAAAGCTATTTTGTCGGAAAGTTTCCGGGCGAGTTGAAGTGCGGCAGGTTCATTTTTAGCCCCGAACTGGAGTAGGAGTCGGATGATGTGGATGTTGGGTTGAAGTGGAAACTCATCCCTGCGTTGGTCCTGGTTAGAGGGGTTGTCAAGAACCACGTGTGCGCCCCTTTCACTGAAAGGACGGCCTTTGATTGCAGTGAGCGCCAATGTGAGGTAGGAGGCGTATTTGTATGTAACAAGCCAACGGTATTTCCCCTCCCATTCCTTGATGGTCCATTTGTCAAAATAATTTGATGTTTTCCATTCCACCGAGTCATTCGGGTCGCAACCTTCAGGAGAAAGAAGACATGTTTAACGAAGACAATATGTGCTTTCGACTTACACTAACCTGCTTCCAAAAGCGCTCTAACAACTTCAATGGCACGATCGTCGGTCGCACCGTTTCGTATTGCCAATGTCATAGCCGATTCCATGGGGAGTGTGTCTGTTTTCCTCTCGCCATTGTCTAGGTCCACTTTAAGTGTCACGAGCTTTCTGGCGTTGGGGTCGGCGCCATCCTGAAGAGCCTGCTTGACTGCCTCAACATTGTTGTCTTCAACGGCGTCAATTAATCTCATCGTCGCTTCAGCGTTCGCCACACTAGGCCCTCTGGTTGGGTCCATCGTACCACCAGTTTCTGTAGTCTCCAAACCGCTGGCATTCTCCTCTTCCACTTCGAGACTCTTCCTTTGTTCGGCGTCCTCTTGGCACGCTTTCAAGAAAGACTTGTCGGAGAGCTTCTTCGCCGCACTCAAGGTCCCATCATTAACGCGAGCGCCATGCTTGAGAAGCAGCTTGACACCGTTGATATTAGGTTTAAGACGATATACGTCGGAGCACGACTCCTGAGAAGGCGGGTTGTTGAGCACAACCTTACCACCCTTCTCGTTGAACGCTTTCCCATAAGAATTCGCGAGGGCAAAATCGAGCGCAGATGGGTATTCGTTGTGGGCAAACCACCTGGCTGGGCCGCTCCAATCGGCGGCCGTCCAAGTAGGCATGGCGTTGCTAGAGGTTCATATGCTCAATTGCAACCACCTAGAAAGAGAACCAACATCGAAAATACCTACCTGACGTTCCACGATACAGGAGCGTTGGGATCGCATCCTGTCGCGATGGAAATTAGAAGAAAAAAAAGGGGGGTGTTGATGTTTGTTCCAATGGGCTGCAACGAGAGTACAGCCATCCTCACCTGCTTTCAAAAGAGATTCAACTATCTCCAATTGTCCATCACGAATCGCAATAATGAGGGCACTCTCCATGTACTGCGTGTCTGAGTGGGCCTCGCCATCGACTGTTACATTCAGGGTTACAGTCTTTCTCGAGTTCGGGTTCGCTCCTTCTGCAAGTCGCTGCTTGACGAGATTCAAATCGGCGGCCTCTACCGCTTCAATGAGACGGGCATCGACCTCAGGGTCCGCCATTTTGGTTGTCGTGGAGGCGACTTGTTGGGGTGGTTTCTCGCCGATAATTTAACACGGGAATAGGGGATTGGAGGCGAGGCGACACGCTGAAAAGCGCCGTTTGTACTGGTATCGCTTGTTACCTTCGGGAGGTCCCAAGCCGAGATTGAATTCCGTTTGAGTGGCTTTGGTTGAAACCTGCTACACTTCCATACTGCCGCAAGGGTAAATTCAAATAAAGTTGGAAATACTACGTGAAACAGCTGCTACTTGCTACGAGTACACGAGTCCGATGTCGTTCCAAAAAGGAAAAGGATTCAACCCCACTCCCACTAACAACAAGCGTTCGAATTGCAGAAACCTGTTACTTTGTAGGTGGTGGCGCTAGTGGTTGAAAGTTACGTGATGTCCCTCGCTTTGGAACAAGAGGGGAGGACAATTGAGATAAGTTTGAGGCTGGGGGGTGATCAGACACATATGCAGAAGGGAAGAAGCCAAACTCGTTCGTGGCAATATTCTCCCCCTACGAGAAAGGAAGTTAACGTGGTATTCTCCAACGGTCCACCGCTAAACCAGGATACGCACATAACTCCAGCCATCTTCTAGTTCATGCCACACCGAAACCGCGTCACTGACACTCATCGACAGCTCTCCCTGTTCCGATGCTTCATACCGAAACAACGCTGCACATAGTGGGCTCGCCTGGTCCTCGAGCTGCTCTTTGACGCTCGCGATTGTCCCTTCCTGATCTTTTGCCCGGGCTTCCAGGTCCACCCTCGCTCGCTGAAGCTCCGCGACTCGCGCGGAATCCTTCTCTAGCTCAGCAACCCGGGATTTGCTCTGCTTCAAACGAATCTGAAGAGTTGCAATTTCGGCTTCCAGGGACTTATTCGATGATTGCAACTCTGAGAGGATCGACTTTACGTTCAAGGAGACCTTGCTCGGCTTTTGAGCGCCCGACTCGGGATCCTCTTTAAACCATCTTCCGTTTGCGATGCCAGTCGCGTCCAGTTGTCCAACCTTCGACGGAGACGTAGACGTCATTGGGACCCAGGATCAATGGCCTTTCTTCCGAATATTTGCTCCCCTGAGCGTGTCCTAGGGTTTGGGTTGGTGATTGGCAGTGGGGAATCTCCCTCGTTCAATGGATTGACAAAAGGGTCCTGATGCGCGGGCGGCCCTCACTTTGAACTAGGTGCCTTTTTCCATTTCCAGTCATGCAGTATCAGGAAAGCAACCAATAAATATGTACTATGTGTAACTGACTTGTAATTCTCGACTGATATGAAATAGTACGTTTAAGACCAAGCTCTCTTTATCGTGCTCTCCCTTTCCTCTCCCTCTCTGCGACGCTCATCCTGTTACGCTTTTTATTGCCGTCCTCGGACCATACTGTGGGGAGAGATGCGTTCCCTGTTTCAATTGTCAACGTGCTGTAACGTTTGCTGGGTATATCTCGACCATTTGGCCGCCATTGTTGTGATTGGCCCCACTGCTCGACGTCACCTCTGCTTCCACCATAACCATCCTCTTCCAATTGTGCTCTCAAACTTAATATCAGTCTCGCATTCTTTTCGTACTCCCTATTAAGCTCCAGGAGCCGATCTTCCAAAACAGCAATTCTGGCCGCTTTCGCTCGGGCATCCTCTTCCACCCTGAGAACTTGAATGTTGACTTCATCGATGAGCTCTCCCTCATCTGGCCTCGTGGGTTCACCTCGAAGATTAGATGTACCAGTTGTCTGCCGCCGACGGCCGGGGGCAATACTTGACAAATTCGATGTCGACGAAGCATTGGTAGGAGGAAATGCAGGTGTGCTTGTGAGATGTGGCGACCCAGGCCCAGTGCCCCAAGATGCCTGAGACAAAGCAACAGAAGATGGTGCGGATGCTCCAGATGGGGAATGGTTCCGAGAGGATCCAACCGTTGCAGGAGACCTGCCCCTAGGTGGTGCGAGGAGTCGAGGGGTGGTTGGGCCGAGCCCATCGAAGTCGCGGGGTGCAGGATCTGGTCCTCTCCTTTGCGAGTCTTCCCGGTCAGAGCCCTCCTCATCCCCGAACCCTGCTGCGTCCCTTCTTGACCCGTCCTCGAAAGAGTCGCTATAGGGCATTTCGGAATGTCGAGCGCTGTGCGATGTACCTACAGAGGTGACGCTATTCCGGGGGAGGTGCGTGGGCCGAAGAGAAGGTGACGCGCCAGGGGTATTACCAGGAGTGCGTGAAGGTGATAGGGAATGGTGTTTCGAGTGTCGTGGTATGGCGAGAGAATGAGGACGCGATGCACGTGAGTGTGATCTCGTGTCGTTGCTCGCTAGTTGTTCCGCCGGCGCTGTCGAAGAGCGATTTGAAAGGAATGGGCGTCCACGATCCTGAGGTTGGGCAGAGAGGGGAGGTGTGACTCCGCTGTTGTATATCGTCCCAGAAGACAATTGCGGAGTCGAAGCAAACTGTTGAATTGCAAGGGGAGGTTCAGCCGAGTACTGAGATGGAGGACGAGAGCGCGGAACTGTTTCAGAATACTGAGATTGTGGTCGAGAGCGCGACCCCTTTGAATTAGGATCTTAATATATTGAGAAATAAAGATAAAGCACATAATTTGGAACTCACTGAGTCTCCTTCTCCAAGGATTCCACTTCCAGAAGTGCTCCTCCTGTGGTTTGACACTCCGTTGGAAAGGCTACTACTCAACGCCCCCTTTTCCCTCACAGGGTCGAGCCATTCGTGCTTCGACAACCTGTTCTGAGGTTGGACCACCCCTCGACGTTGCTCCCTTCTGCCTCCCATCAGGATTCCTGGTGTTGCATCGGATTCCGCATCTTCGAAAGGAGCTGCCCTCTCACTGTCTGTATCGCCAAAATCGCGTGAGCCGTTAGATTCTGGTGCACGATTCGCTCCACCACTCGCGGCTCGACGATGGGCTTTTAATGTGGGTTGCAAAACGGCTGCTTCGGGTGGGAGGCTTCTGTTAGGTGGCGTCGTTACTTCAAAGTCAGAACTTCTCTGCCCACCATCGGGAGGGGGTCGGCGAGGATTTGGAGGTGTCACAGGATCAACAGACGAGTCAAGGTATGGATTGAGTGGAGGCGGATCTTGAACTGGCGTGGTCCAACCATCAGTTGACGGTGCCGCTGCTGTCGCTTCACTCCCTCGTCCTCCTCCAGCTGAAGATGTCGGAGACGGCGACCTCACAATTGATGTGCTCCGCGCCCTGCGACCTTTTTTGCGATTACCTGAATCTCTCTCTCGGCTTCCCCCATCACTTCTGCGCTCGGTCATATCACTGATTTCGGAAGGAGCTTTACTCGCCCTACTTCTGGACCTCCCACTGCGGGACTCATCATGTTCACCGGCTGCAGTTTTGTTTCGGCCCTTGGTTCGCTCTCCTGTTCTGACTGGAGGAAGGGGAGGGGTCTGTTCTCCTTCGGGCAAGGAAACATCCGATCCATTGCGAGTGTGGTGGGCCCCAGGCGGCGTAGGAGGCCTCCTCGTGTGGTGAGCACCGGGTGGGGTCGGAGGCCGCGGTGTATGGCGCTCACGATGCTTCGAACGTCGGTGCACAGATTCGTCATCCCCGACATCACGTCGCTTCTTCGGTCGGTCCAATGACTTGTGAGAAGGTGTGGAAGGCCTTGCTGAGCGTAGCGTGGTTGCTTCTGATACGTCAGACTCGTACGCTGATGGAGGACGGCCTCTTGATCGGGCTCGGGGGGCTTCACTCGAGGCACGCGAGCGATCTTTCCGATCTCTATCCCGGTCGCGGTCTCGATCCTTCTCCTTGCTTCCTACTAAATCTTTCGGCATTTGCGGTTCTTTCGGCGTCTGCGGTTCTCTGGGTGTGGGTGGATCCTTCTGGGTTTGAGGTTCCTTGAGTATCTGAGAATCCTTCGGAGTTGGAGGTTCCGCAACTTCTGCTCGCATACTTGGGGGTGCCGACTGCGATCCAACAGCAGGGGTGCGCTCAATCGGCTCAGGCGGCGCTGAGGGCGGGCGATGAGGTGTCGGAAGCGCATTGGGCTCAAAGACCACGGCGGACTGCTGCGGGTTCGCAGCAGTGGGTGAGGATGGCGGAGATGCTAAAAACGGTGGGGGAGGGCTCGGAGCTTGTGGACGGCGCCGTGGGAAAGTGGCAGAGGGGGGAGGAAATGTCGTCGTGTCCAGGGTGGTGGACAGGGTGGAAGATGATGTCGCAAAACGTAACGAGGCGAGCGAAGGAGTGGACGGGAAGCCAAAAACACGAGATGTTCGATCCGCCGGTGTCGATGTCGTCAGTGGAGCCATATCCAGGGGCGGCGCGTCCCATCCCGCGAGAGCTTTCGCACCAAAGATGGACTGCCTCTTGCTAGTCGTGCTAACACCACCGGCACCCGTCAGCCGTCCGCCAGGCGTTGTCGAGAATCCTGACGGTGGGGGAAACGCTCCAGCTCCCGGGTCTTTACCCCCCAACAACCCGCCAACGTTGGCACGCGCATAAGCGTCCAGCAAATCTGAAAAAGTCCGGTCGGACCTCTTTCGCGCTGTCGAAATTGCCTCTTCGGTGATCTTGGCCCCGCGCTTGAGCAATGTCTGTACTACATCCACGGAGGGTTTCAGTGGGATCAAAACTCGCACTGAGTCCCATGACTCTTCGGGGTTTCGTACAACCACCGAACCACCAGACAGGTTGAACCGCAGTCGACCAGACGTTAGAGCGAGTTCCAGAGCAGAGCCAAATCGACGGTGAGTGTCTGGAGCCCAACGCAAGTCCCACGTTACCCTATTCCATGGTCTCGGGTCGTTGGGTTTGGGGAACCAGTTTGGAAGACAGAATACGATAGGGAGATTCGGATCGGCACCTATTGTGATGATATATGAGAACCTCAGAAAAAACACTGGAAACCACCGGGAGGTAAAATTTCATCGGTATTGGACAACCGCATTCCTTTGAGGGTCTCCAAAGAAGATATAATGTACCGCCAAAGTTCCAAGTCTTGGTCATCCAGTGCGTCGTTGTGTCGGCTCTTTCATCCTGACTTAACATAAGAAATACTATTCGAGAGGATGGCATCGTTCATTCCAAAACATAGCCCAGTAAGAAAAAGCGGTCTCGGTGCCACAATCTTCCTCATTTCGGTAGTAAAGATCTCTCTTGGAATCTTGGGACCGTTCCCGACGATGCGAGGTCTCCGCCACCTGGACACTCACCGCCCTCCAGCAGAGCCTCTACCAGATCCGCCCTTCCGTCTCTCACAGCCAGTCCCAGCGCGCTCTCCATCCACCTTGTATCGCTGACCTCCTCCCAGTCGGCATCAGACAGTCTCGCAACAACAGTGACCGATTTGCGGGCATCGGGATGACCACCCTGGGCGAGGGCTGCTCGGACAACGTCGATGCGGCCTTGCTCCACTCCGTCGACAAGCCTCACGTCCACCTCGGAGACCCCCAACATCTCGCCCGGTCGTGTACCAAGATCTTCGTGCTACCCCTTGAAGGGGAGGAGGGAAGCAGTGACACCTCCAAAACGATTGCTTGATGGTTTTCGAAAAATGTTTTGGGATTGGTGATTGGTTGAATGGCGAGCGTTGGTGATTTTTGCAGGGTACTCAAAGCCGCCCGAGAGTGCGGCACTGGAAGTTTTTTGGGGCCCAGGCATGTGAGGCCTCCACCTCCAAGGTCTTTGAACCTCAGATTTTTCTTCCCTTTCTTGCCTTTTCGCATTTATTTTAACACCTTAGTAGTCAAACTCTGGGTCGTGTCAATCCACTCTTCCATTTTGGCAAAGACCACAAAGCCAGGCTAAAGTGTTCAGTCCACATCCAAGCATTTTTGCTCAATGCGAATAATCCATCATTTCGGGGCCCAAAGCTGGGCACCTCGCCTTTGGTACATTATGGTACAACGAAGATCTGTATGAAATGCTATTTGCATTCGCAGTTCACGGGTAGAATAGAACCGGAACACAACTGGGGACGGCCGGGGAATCTTCTGCACCACGCTCTCAAGGAGTAGTCGCTGAGTGCGAGTGTGTGTGAGCTTGCTGCCGAGCATCGAAAGCCCGGTCAGTTTTGGTACTTCAAGAAACAAGCACGTCGCTTCAGTGACATAAAGGTCATAGCACCTGTCCAGAGTCAGTTCGACCAAGTTGGGGCAGGCCGCGGCAAGGTCTGGGATCGCCGACTCGGGAAGGGAAATATCAGTGATGGAAAGTTGCTGCAACGTGAGTCCAACGCCACAGAGAAAAGGGTGAAGAGTGCTTGCCCACGCCGCTTGGTATTGGGGAAGCAACAAATGCGTCAAAGGAAGTGCGTGAAGGGGTGTTAAGTCGCATTGAGCGTTGACACTCGGAAGCCGTAGACGGCGCGAGATTGGTATACCAGCCAATCGACGCAATTTGCGATGATGGGACCCGATCCGCGAACATCCGCTGCAGATACAGCGTCCTCAGATTCGGACACCCTTGCAGTGCCAAATTGACCCAAGCGTGAGCAGAGCTAGGATAATTGACCAGAAGAATCTGTTCTGTCCGTTCCCCGCTCACAAGCATCGCCCCGGCTGCGCGAAGTTCCCCAACGGCACAATCAATGGTCCACCAGACAACGTGCGGCGCAATATGCTTCAGCGCCATGGCCACTTGGTCGTACGACTCCATTAAGGCGTCGTTTTTGCCCACGCGCAATGTGACGTCCAGTGGCCTCACGAAACTTTTTCTCTCAGTGGGGCTCATGGACACGAAGGCTTGCAATCGTCGCTGGTCTTTGCTGGTTGTGTCAATTGTCCACTCAAACCACAGCCTCGCAGTAGATTGGGTACGTCACGCCGAGCTTCGGGGAAAGCGGTGAAAGGGAGAGTTTTGTTGGCGTCAGCACTTCCAACCACGTTCGTTTCTGCTGCCAGAGCGCACCTGACTCTGGCGTATCGCGCGAGATCCCCGCCTTGCAGATGGCTCAGTACTCGGATTAGAACTTCCGGGATTGCCAATGCAGTTGAACTTATGGAGGTCATCCGACGATTCGTCTGCATTAGAACCGAAGGGTTTCATAAACGGATGGAGAACTTGGAAGCGCTGCTGAGGGTTGACCGACCATCAAGGGAGAATGGATGTGACCGCGTATGGATAGGAGTTTAAGGAGTGTGGATGTGGTGTATTGCGGCGAGATGTCAAAATAAGTACTTCACAAACTACGCAGTCGTTAAAGTATGCGAAACAAAAAATAGTTGTTGAACTCAATTATAATCCATTGCGCCTTCAGTCACGGACGGATTGATTCCGAATGAGCAGCAATAAATTATTGTTCAATTTTAAAGGAAAAGAGTAGAGGAAAACGTGCAGAACAAAGAGAGGCAAGCGGGTGGGAAGTGTGGTGATCGAATGCCTCATGACTCACAATTCCAAGGGGGTGGGTGAGATTTGGGAGACTGACGCGCCTTTCTTCCAACGCAAGACCACTAAAAGACATCCTCTCCGTCTCGAGGGGGTGTGGTTCTCTTTCGTCGTTTGGCCTCCCCGTGACACCTAAATCACGGTTCCCCCGACCGTGCGTTAAGGGACAACTTACCTAATTGGGATCATCGCCATCACCAAGTTGGAACCGCGACGATGGATGGAGACGTCTCCGTCCGCCTGGTGGCAGCATGCGAGGCTGGCGCGTTGGACGAAGTTCGAAAGCTGCTGGCGCGGAGAGTGAACCCCGATCTGGCACGAAAACATGTCACGCTCAAATGCCGTTTGGACAAGGGCGACACGCGCACAGACACCATTTTCGGAGAGTCCTGTCTCGCGCTTGCCATAATCCACGAGCGATCTGAGGTGGTCAAGCTGCTGCTCGAAGCTGGGGCGAGTCCCAATTTGAACGTTACGTGGCGACTGTCGCACGCTGGGAAATGGGACGTCACGTACTGGAACGAAAACCGTTGGCATTTCCAGTACCGATTTTCATCCGGATTGCTGCTCGCCCTTGGAAAAGGCGCCCGGGTGTCACTCTCCAACTGTCATACCAAAGACCACCAATTTGGACCGTGGCAGACAGAAGCAGAAACCCAAGGACTGCTGCGAGTGAATCATAAAGGCGGTGTTGTAGTTTTGGATCACCCGATGAAAATTGGCGACCAATACAAAGGTACCGTCTTTCCGCGTTCCCAACTTATTTTCCTCCGACTATTTCCAACCATTTATTTTCAGAGGTCCATCTCAAACCGTCACTCGAAATTGTGCGCCCCTTGCTAAACGCTGGAGCTCTCGTGACGGACGAAGTCATGGAAGCGCTCCTCCGTCTTGGCGAGCCCTCCTTCACCTCGCTGGTTCACGCCCACATCACAAAGCACCCCGAAGCTCGCGTGCACGTTGCGGGACTTGAAACCATGCTACCGGGTCTTGGCCAGCTGCAAATGCTGTTCACCCCGGTTTTGGACGATACAGATGACACCCCTGGATCGACCACCCCGGACGTCAAACCGCTCCCGCTCCAGCTGCCATTGCGAACGGCCGCTGCCACTCGACCGCCCTCCCAGTCGTCTTTGTCCTCCAGTGGAGGTCCTTTTAGATCACCGACGCCGCGAGAAGCACTCGCGCTCCTCCCACAGACGGAAACAATGGAGGACAACAAACCCCGCACAAACGGAAGCAGCGTACTGGCGCCTTCGACAAAGGTGACTTTTGGAGCGCATAAGAGGGTCCCGTCTGGAGGGCCAGCGGTGGCCTCCTCGGCGTCACCTCCAACGCGGTCCAGCTCAATCTTGAAGACGCCAAGCCCAAAGCAGCTCAACGGCTATACCACGACCAATGGCATACAAATGTCGTTTGTGAATGGGTCGAACCGGGGAGACCCTGCCCTTCACACCAGATATCGGTCCGGAGATGTCCTTCCCGGCTCGAGGACTCGACCTGGAGACCCTGTTGGGCGCAGCCGCACCATGTCTGGGGACAAGTATCCCCGAACAATCATTCCTTCGTCCTCGTTCGAAAATCCTCCGCCGCGAGGGTCGTCACCCAAACCTCTTCCCCCGATGCCAACGTCGAGTGTATTTCCCTCTCCGCCCGTTTCTCCTGTTCTTTCGCAGCCCTCTCCTCAATCCGTTGCTCGTCTTGTTGCCAGCCAGCTCCGCGCTTCAGAAGACCTCCGGAACGAGAACAGCACCTTGCAGTCGCGCCTGTCACTCTTGTCGGCAACGCACGGCGCCGAAACGGCTCATCTCCACGCGAAGGTCGCCGAGCTAGAGCGCGAGCTTGCCGCGCTCAAGGGAGTCTCGGACGCGGTGGCCAACAACGGTGGACAGCATTGGGTGGGTGCGAAAGAAGTAAAGCGACTGATGTGGGTCGCGGCCGAGTTTCAGCCGCGAGATGTGGACGAAATGGGACTCCAATTGGGTGATCAGGTTTTTGTCAATGTGGAGTATCCGGATGGTTGGGCAAGTGTGAGTTTTGCACAAGAGTACAGTGCCATCTTGTTGTTCACGCTTTCGTTCCGAACGCCTTAGGGTTTCCACACTTCCCGCAACGCAACCGGGTTCTTTCCTTTCGCATGTGTGTCTGTAACGAGGTCCATAGTTCCTTCCCCAGCGCCCACAGCGCCGGCGAAGCGTCCAACTCCGTCGCAGAGAGGAACGGTGTGACATGTAACACGAGCAGTGACACAAGATAATCTCTGGATAGTACTTCCCAACTTTGTATTACAGCATGTGTTTTATTAGCGCGAAGATTATTTCACTGTTTAGCCTTACATTCTGCCAACATTGCTTTGAGCAGTCTAAAGTGGCTCTACACTGGTCTTATGTACTTTCTTTTGAGTCCCTTGTAAAGTTCAACGATTGCTTGGAAGAGGATGGTCGAACCAATGATGAGACCCCACTCCCATCTGCGCAGCGCAATCCACAGCGCGAAACAGTTAATAAGAATGCTCAGTGCGAACCAAACGTTATTCCACTGTGCATAAAGACGTCTGTGTTGATGAAGGGAATGTACACAGTTGCAGCTGCAGGTCGAGTGATAGGCCGCGCGGTTTACGATGAGTACGAAATAAAACTTGGCTATTGTCACGTACCCGTCAGTAATAGCCCCAACACAGCAATCGCGAGAATTAATTTGTTGGCGTGTAGACGTGACTTGAACGCGCTCTTTCGAGCATGACGACAATTGAATCAGTGAACCAAGAGTTGCAGTGTCAAGGTAACAAATGCAGTTGCACGAGCTCTAAAGATGGGATCACATTTCTCACTTGGAGCGCTCGAGTGGTTGCAGTCTCGGGAATCCGAGAAAGAAGCCACGCTTGCGAAAACAGACAATGTCTCCTTGAGGTGAGCTTCCTGCCTTTAAGAAGCAGCTTGCTGGTCGTAAGCACGTCCGGCTCCAATGAATCGCATCTTGATTGATTGATACCGTGGGGCCTGACCTCGGAATTTATGAAATCGGTGCAGCACAGTTACTGGGTTACGACACTTGGTTGGTCAAACGTCTCTGTTAAGCGGTTCTAGTCTCATGTATTCATTCAAATACAGGCGAGCGCCAACTCATTCGCAAATACAGGCGACTCCTCATGTACCTCCTTCCACGATTTCTGATCGTTCACCTTTGCTGGTTTCGCTCCTTTTTCCCTGTTCTTCTCAAATCGTGTCTGCGCACGTTCGATGTGCTCCAAAAGCTTCGCGTTCGCGTCGTCACAACGCTCAATAAACGGAGAATGCCCGCAGCCTTCAAAATTGAGCAGTGTACCGTGCAACTGGTCTGCGAGGTATTGCTATTCGAGAACAATTGAGCCACGTCAGTTCCTGTCTGATGTCACCCCAACCAAAATTCCACCGCTCACCGAGTTGCTCGGGTACATGACATCGTCTTTGCTGCCCGTCACGACAAGAATCTCGGGAATCAGCTCCCGGATCCGTCTAAGTCGATCCCGGCTAACGTTGTGCAAGTTGAATGCGATGATTTGGGGAAGTGTCCCTGCAGGATGGCCTGCCGGAGATCGAGCACGCCTTTGAAGGATCAGCTGGGGCAAGTGTAGCGACGTTTTGCACGTGGACAAACGAGGCTGACAAAAGTAAAGCCCAGTACGCACATCGAAAGACCAATCACGGTTGGTCTTGTAGTCTTTCCCATCCTGTTCGATCGCCTTCAAAGCGTAAGAGCTTGTCGGGGATTGCTCAAGCCACTCCGCAGTGTAGAGTGAGTCGACAAGTTTGTGGAGTCGTTGGCTGTGAAGCTCCATATTGTAATTTCGGCTGACGCGAAAAACAAACTGGACGTACAGAGGGTCTGGCTCGGAAAGAAAACGATATAATGTGATCATTTGCTGTACGCTTGGCCAACTACCGGCGGAGGTGGTAATTAACGTCAAAGATGCGAATGTTCCGGGTGGGCAGATCAGTGCGAGCTCCTGGAGGATCTAACGAGAGCACTTGGGTAAGCCAGAATTACATGAAATTTCTCTCTTTCCCCCACCTGCCCACCCATGCAAATCCCCACGCCGTGCACCCCTTCCTTCCAATCATCGCCAAGAGCTTGCATGAGCTCGAAGGCATCCATCGCCATCTCGTATGTCGAGTAGGGACCAGGTGGGCACGATGAGAATCCAGCTTTAATTGTGGTGAAGTCCAATTTGCTTTGCATACCATGGTGGATATATGGCAAACTACGAAGGTCTTTACCTCCGCGGTTGTCGAACGTCATGGCTTGGTACTCTGGCATCTCCCCGAAAAACTTTGTCTGGAGATCCCATCCTTGACAGGGAACGTTGAAGCCGGCTTGATGTTTCGGATATATATTACGTGGGACGGGTCGTCGGCGCAAAGCGGGAGTGGGGCGTCAGCAGAAGGAATCGCGTCGATAAAGCTAACAAGCATTCTCGCTTACGTATGAACATGACCTTCCGCTTTCCCTCTCCGTGCAATTCGTAATAAATATCGACCGGTCCTCGAGGCCGCCTCTCGCAAACTCGCACATGGCCCTTGGCGATCTTGCTGGTCATGGTGACCGATGTGGACGCGACTTTCGGAATGGGGGGATACGTCCCCGTCATTGGTACTGAGAGGGCCGCGAGGAGGCGAGCAGGGTGGAAATGTTGCCGTGAGGTCGACCGCAAGAATCAATTTATCCACTCGTTGGGGCAAGATGCCAAGGACCACCTTTCCAATGTTTCTCAATGCACCTGGGACAAAAATTTAGATGAGCTTGAGTTGTGAACTGTCGCAGATGGTTTCTATGGGTTCCGTCCAAAGCAACGCCCTCGGCCTCACCGCGTCACAAGGCCAGGCCACTGGGCCACCCCCGCCCCTTCCCCCCTGGCATCGCACTAGTGATCGCCTTGGGTTGGACATATTGAGGCGGTGGAGAAGACCGTTGGAGCCTCAGCTCCCTAGAGTGAAAGCGTCGTTTGTTGATTTGGCGTGCACTTCTCACTTCAAATAGTAGCCGTCCCGGACCAGACGTTCCTGTTGACGAGCCAAAAGAACGAAGCGTTCCTTGATATCTCAACGCTCACGAAATGCGGTCACCACTTGCCAAAGTGTCCGGCTCAACGACGTACTCTTGCCGGAGTTGCATGAACAAACCAAAGCACCGTTCACAAGCCCTCAAGAGGGTGTTCGTGTCTAGTCCAAAGCTCATCAGTCACGACGGTCCCACAAGGATTCATTGAGTTGTCACAACTGCAAGTATTTCCTTTTTGTATGTAGGACGCTCCGTCATACATATAGCGTGGCTACTAGGAAGAAAAGGACTCTGACGGTCCTGTGACGCGATGTGTGAGGGTGCTTTTTTGCCCGGCCATGTTGAGGCTTCTTGAACAACCGACCGTGAACGAACCATCCTCCTCATCCCTCCCTCCCCCCCTCCCGTTCCCTCCTTCCTCCCCCAAATGTCGTCGATACCACATGATTCCGTGACGTCTCCACCGATCCCGCCGTCTGAAACCTCAGTCGACCTAGATGAGCCATCTACTGCAAACGCGCGCCTCATGGCTGCCATTGAGGACGGAGATCCCAGCATGGTACGGTTTTCATTGGATCAGGGCGGGAACCCTCGGGCGGCGCGAAAAGTGATGTCGTTGACGGTGACACTGGACGGGGGGGATGTCAAAAGTGAAGTGCGAGCGGCGGAATCGGCACTTGCCGTGGCGGTTAGGACGGGCAGGGAGGAAATCGTCGAAATGTTACTGGAGGCTGGTGAGTTTTTGACGCGCGTGGGGTGGTGATGCTTTGTTGGGGACACCTTGTTGGTGGTTAGGAATAGTGTGCGGGATTCCGTCCACCTTCGGAAATATGGCAGAAGGCTCTTTCCGCGATGGATTGGCACAAAAGTTAGAGCGTTGATGGAGAGCGAGGGCTTCTCCCTGTGTCGATGGGACGTTTAGGCGTTCCTCACCTACATGGGAGCGTGGGCAATCGAGCGGACGAGCATTGTCTCTTGGACCGACCCTTCCTGCACATTTTGCACACTCCTTCAACATAGGTGCGGACCCTGCTGCCCCAATCTCCTGGCCAATCATCCACCCTCACCCCCAATGGACACTCGACCTTTGGAACCGTCTGCGATGGTTCGACAAGCCCTTCCTCCGCTTTCCTTCTTCCCTCGACCTCGCTCTTGCCCGAGGCACATTCCCTTGCAACCTTCCTGGGCCTCGAGTGGACGTTGTCGACCCCACGGAGGCCGCCACTGTCCGCGCCATGGTCCCCCTGGAGCCGGACCTGGGAGTGGTGCGCGCCATCCTCGCCAAAGAAGTCGTGGTGACTGAAGGTGCCAAGAAAGCTGCAGCGAGGCTGTCCGCAGGGGTGAATAGCTGGGGCAATGCCGCTGAGAAGAGGCCAGAGTTCGAGGAAGTGCTGCGGGAGTACATCACCAGAACAGGGAATGAAGAAGGCGGTGAAGCGGAGTGGGACTGGGAGAAACCAATGGAGATGCGGGACGACGTGGAGAGCACACTGGCGATGGAGGGGGACCTTGCTGGGACCAGTAAAAGCGACACTCTTCAAGGAACCGATGTCACAAATGGACACCTCAACCACCTCAAGCCAGAGGAAGAGGATACGGTTAATGACAATTCGGACGGCCCCCACGAAAAGAGTATCACAGCGACCGATCTCACCACCGTTCCCCCGCTTCCCGCATCGCACGATCACACCGACATCGAGTCTGGCTCAATATTAGATGAAGATCAAAGCAGACATCCGTACAGGAAAATTCCAGAGCTCCCAATCCTGACGACCCCGGATGGTCGAGGGGAAGGACACATTGACGAGCAGAATCCACCGACTCCAACAGGCTCGTTATCGCCGCCACCTCTTCCCAAAGCACCTGATTCGGCCTCTCTAGAACCTCAAAGTGTCACCGAATCAGATTCTGGTGACGGTGGTGTTCTGGACGCAACTTTTGACCCCCCACTGTCTATCACCATCCCTCCCCAATCGCCCATCCGCCCTTCTCCTCCATCTCCCACACGCACCTCGATTTCATCTACTGAAGTTTCTTCCGTGGTAGACCCACTTTCCGCCCCTCCGGCCCCTCCGGCCCTTCCTCTCCGACTTCCAGGTCTGAATGGTCTCTCCCGTCCCGCTGTAGACGGTCCCCCTTCCCCAGAGCTTGCGCGTGATGTTGAGGAGCCAGTCGTAGGATCCACAGCAGGACCTCCTCGCAGGACGTCACAACCTCCCAGAAATGGGCGAATACCACCCTCTACGCCCGGACCTCGGGCCCCCGTGGACTCACAAGAGTCGACGTCCTCCTCAGCTCCAAGCTCTCCGGTAGCGACCCTTGGTGGGCTCTGGCAGAGCTTGTTTGGGTTGAGTGGAACAACACCAACCCAGGCAGGGCCAACGCCTCAGAGGCCGCCGAATGGAGTGCAAAGGCGGCAGACTATAGCAGCGAGAGGCCCACAGGGTGGGCAGGCGCAGGCGCAGGCGCAAGGGAGAATGCAGGTGACTGTGTCACCACAGCAAATCGCCACCCATCAACAGCAGCCATCGCAGGGCGGGGGAGGAGCAGCCCCTCTGCCTGAAGGGCACAGCCAACTAAAGCGCCGTGTTACGGTGGCCGCACCAAACCTCGCTCAAGTACGCCGCGCCCCACCGATCTTAGAAGAGAACTTACCGCCCACCCCGTCGCCGCCATCGAGTACTCCTCCGGCCCCTCTCGACGCACACCTTCTCACTGCTCTTACGGACCAGCTTCGAGCCCACGCCGCCCTGCAATCTCGCGCTGAGCTGCTCGAATCGCGCAATGAGGAACTTTCTGTGCGGCTGGAGTCCGTCTTGAGGGCATCACGGGAGCGCGAAGATCGCGCCTCCGAAGCTGAACATAAAGCGGCTCTGGCAGAGCAGCGGGCAAGGGCAGCGGAGGCTGCGGCTGAGGAGCGCGGGAAAGCTGCGGAGGTGACAGCTGCCGATGCGAGGGAGCGCGCGAGGGCGGCGGAGCTGACAACGGAGAGAGCTGCAAAGCGGATTGAGCGGCTTGAGTGGGAGGTTGGCGCTGAACGAGGGCGGTGCAAGGAGGTGGAGCGAGAAGCTGGTTTGGTGCGTGAGGGGCTGGCCCGGGCGGAACGTGACGCGGCGTACGGGATCGAAAGAGCGGAACGGGCTGAGCGCGAAGCAATGGCGGAAAAGGCCAGGCGCTTGGCCGCAGAAGGGGAGCTTGCGCGTTTGAGGGAGGAAAAGGATGTTGTCCGGGAGGAGGCGGAAATGGAGGTGCGGGCGGAGCGTGAAAGGCGGGCGGAGGTGGAAAAGGAGCTCGCTGAGCTGAAGGCGCGAGCAGCCATGTCCCTTGCATCGGATCCCGTGAGAGTGCATGGTCCGATGACGTTGGACCCGCTGGCAGCGTCATCGCGAGCTCCTGAGGACTCGTTCCGGTACGCGGAGCTTCGGTCCATGGCGTCTGATGAGGATGATGACAGGGACTTGGCAGGACCGGAGACGGGCGTGCTGGGTGCTTCGCATGGGACGACTCCGCTCGTGCCGATCTTGGGCGGTGCGCAACGTAAGGGCTTTGAGCAAGCTGCAGGGGGTGATTTGTTTGCGGATTCGCATGCACATGCGCCGTACCTGGGTGACTTTGGAACCGGTCGAGAGGCACCTTTTGAGATCCAGCCACTTCCCGATCACATGGCTCCCGTCGGGTATCCAACCGGCGCCCCCATTCCGACTATTCAGGTGCATCCAGTATCGCCTCAGGTGATCCCCCCAGGGCTGGTCCCACAACCCATGTTTCCCCGGCCGTATCTGGAGATCTTGGCGCACACGCCGGCGCCCACCAAGGTGCGGCGGTCGGGACGCGCTGTGGCTGACTACGACGCGCAGCAGAAGGATGAAGTGACGTTGCGGACAGGGGATGAGGTTTTGTGCCTCTGGGAGTTCGCCGACGGGTGGGCTGGAGGTGCGGAAAAAATGTTATGCTGGTGTCCGCCAGTTGAGGGAGATGATTTCTGACAATGTGACTTGCTTCACTGTTTTCCGTGCAGGTACTAACAAGACGAACGTAATGTCCGGGTACTTCCCGCTCTCGTGCGTGTCTTTCGAGGATCCCAAACATGGCGACACCGATCCCCATTCGCCACCACCGCCCACGGGTCCTGTGCTTGCTCTTTCTCCCACAGCCCACTGGGCGTCGTCGTCACAGTGGATCCACCCACGCACCGCCTCGCGAACACTGGGCCCCGCGCCAGAGTCCACACCTAGGCTCGGAGCCGTGTTTGTGACGTCTCGAGGATTGCATCCTGTGCCTGGGACGGAAGAGGTCGGGAAGCGACCAAAGAGAGGGGGCAGCGAAGGTGTCGCTGCGATGTTGGCGAATGTTCCGGTGCTTACTATTACGGATGTTGGTGACGGGAGCTTCCAGGACGGTTGGGAGCCCATGGGTGTAAAGGCGGCTGCGGCGAACTAGTGTGCTGGTCACACACAGAAAGGGGAGAGACGGTTGTTGTTGGGCTTCGGATACTAGTTTTATGTCAGTTGGCCTTTCGAGGATTTGGACGTTGGAGTGTTGTACTTTGCTTTGCATTATTTGTTTCTGTTGTTGGTCGGGCTGTCGTGGATCTGTCCCGTCTCCTGTGTTTTTATACGTGAAAGAACGTTGCCGTGACCGTACCTTCCAAGTTATTCTGTATCTACCGAATTCAAATGTTTTTGTTTCACACCACGAATCAATGATGCAGTAACAACGAGATGCTCTGGGAGAATTGCAAAATGTTGTGACTACATTACCAAGTTGTTACAACATAAGCAAGCAATAATTTCCTTGCGCTGAACTTTCCACCAACCAACCAACTTCCGAAGCGCTCTTTGTCCAGAGCTCCTCTGATCCAGCCCAGTCATTGCCGCGTCGCTTGGCTGCGACCTCGAAGCAGACAAGAGGCGCGCCGAAATTGTCGATAGAGCCAGCGGTCTGTGAAGGATCTGGCAGCTCTGTAGAGTTTCGCGAACTTCAGGACGTCGCCGAGGGAGCGCAGGGACGGGAAAGCTTTCTCCACCAGTTCGACCGGAAGAGCGTTTGTGTGTGGATTCGGTGCTTCATCTGCTGGTAGCGTTGCAGGAACCATGAAGACCAATGCAACCATCTGCGTCCTCTGCGTCAACAGGGGTGTCCCCACGAACCGCGCACCCTTCTCACCAAAGATATGCTTCGATTGCTGCAGAGGCCGCTTCGGGGGGCGTTCGAGCTCATTTCGGAGAGGACCATGAAAGACAGGCACCTGGTCACACTGGAGCCCATCCCACGCAAATCAAAGACCGCCCGCACCAAAAATTACTTCATAGAAATCGGAGACAGGTCGCGGCTGCTTGCGGTCGCATGGCCGCACGATCTCGACCCGAAGAACGAGGACGGAACCGCCGGTGATTCAAAGCAGAAGAGGGCTGTCCCCCAGCGAAAGGTGGCCAATACGGCAGCAGCGGCACCGGAGGCTGAGAAGCCCAACGACGCTCCCCAGGAAACTTACGGTGACATGGGCTTCCTCAAACCGTTCCCAACCAACGTGCCCCTTGAATACGTCCCCAAGATCCCCGAGAAGCCCGCAGACCCGCCAAAACCTGACCGTTTCTTCTACTTTCACATTGAAAGCCGCCTTCTCGCCGCTAGCAGTGTTGGTGGTCCATACAATCTCAAGAGGAACAAGGCGAGGCCGCAGAACGCGTGGGCTGCAAGGAAGGATCGCGGCAAAGTCTCACGGGAAGTCACGACGAGGAGGAAGCAAGAAGAGGAAGTGGAGGCGGAGAGGCAATCGAAGCAGCGGAAAACGTGGGGGGGTTTCAGCGGCGCGCAGTGTCAGGCGGGTGCGGGAGCTTACGGCGATCGCCAGTGGGGCAACGCTGGTGCGGGAGCGTACGGCGGTGGTCAGTGGGGCAAGGCGGGTGCAGGAGCGTTCGGCGGCGGCCAGTGGGGTAACGCTGGTGCAGGAGCGTTCGGGGCCGGCGGCGGCAATGCGGGTGTAGTGCGGGAGGAGTGTTCGGGTCCGGCAGCGCCATGGACATCGATGCGACCCCGAACCCCCGCGTGCCGTTCGTGGGCAACACACCCGTCGGGGTCCACGTCAGCAGGGAGAGGGAGCCAAGGCCGCGGCCGCCCCTGCCCATGGCCATGCCCAGGTCCAATCCACAAAAGGCCAAGGCGAATCCACCCAAGGGCAAGCCCAATCCACATGCACCCAAGCCCGCCGATCAGGCCAAGCCCGGAGAACGGCCAAGTGGAAAGCCGACAGGCCACACGATGCCAAGGGGAAGAAGCCCGTGCGACACTGAAAAAGGTGCGTGCTGATGCGGATGCTGTGGGCTGCGTGTATGGGAATGTGAAATGCGGGGCTGACTCGTGGCCGCTTCCACTGTTTGTGCAGGGGCTGTGTGCTGTGTGTGGACGACATGCGATTTGAAGCGAGAACTGAAACTGCAATTCTTTCCATTCAACTGCATTGGCCATCTGTGCGAAAACTGAGAAACTGCTTTTAAAAAAATTGCCATCCGCCTGCTTTTGTTTACCCCATTTTCTGTTGACAACTGACATAACACCTCTGCATTAAAGAAAAATCACACTCAATAATTGTACAAAACTTTTCGCAAAACAATTTTTCATCTGTGAATCTAATTTGGAGACGGAGATGACTGTTTGGGAGGTGACTCAATGTTGTGGAGGTTCCAATTCCAAACATAATAAACCATGACTGTTTAATACATTACCGCATGTGCTACAACTGATCAAAAGTGCATCACTGACACCGCGGAAAGAATTTCCGCTGTGCAACGGAGTCACCGAAGAGCACCGATGTGCCGCGGACGGAGGCTGAAAGATGACATTTCAGGGTCCACTCACAATTAGCTCCACCACTTGTACCACTTGCAAACGAGCGCCAATTGGATTCATTCCTTGGATATTTCATTTGATGTTCCGTCTTGGCCTTCTGATGAAATAATTTTGCGCCTGCCTATCAAAACAGCGGGATTTTCCTAAGCCACGGCTTTCCTTAAACGATTGCGGACCGCAAGGCACCACTTTGAACCTTCCCGATGGCCACCCCGATGGACAACTTTGCGGATCCGACCGACAATGAAACCGCTTTGCAGATTTACACAAACAGTTTAACCCTCGCCAGGTTTGTGTAGCACCCCTTTCCATTCATTCCCGCCCCGGAAGCGAAGATCGTATTTCTCATCCCATCCCTTTTGAACCTCCCCGACCCGTGTGGGATCGGATTGCCCATAAAAAGCTGCGTCTCCCAGCTCATCATCCTGATCACATTCGTGCCGGACCTGGCAGTGTTTCCGGCCTCGCTCAAGATCCTTAGTCTCATCACGATCGTCGCGTCCATGCTCTCTGCGCTGGTCGTGTTCGTGTCCAATAATTACGCGTGCAATCCCGCGGTGCAGTACGTGTGATGCATTCGTTTGTGAGACTGCCCGATGGAAGTCTCAGCTTACAAAAAACGAATTTCCAAAAAGGATCGGATGCACCATTTTCTTGATCGCCGACTTCGGCAAATGGTGCACGTACTGGTGGCGGATCTGGCTTCTCTCGTACAAGCGCAACATTGCGCTGGCCATCTTCATGACCGCCTCAATGCTCGTCACCGCCTCGACGTTCCAATGGTGGTGCTCTGTCACGCCAGGCACGCGTCTCCTCCCGCGCCTGTGCGCTCCGTCGACGCCAGACAATTATGTATATACCGACCTGCTCTCATCCAGCGCGGGGGCCGTGCAGAACCTGATCTTCTTCGTACTGCATATCTACTACATGCGCGACTACTTCCGCGAGGTGCTCTTCGGGACCCCAATGTCGCGGCCTGGGTCTGCCCACGTGCACGGGCATGTGCAGATCCAGAAGGCATCGACGTACGCGACGATGGCGGGAGCGCCCACCAACAGGGTGTCGTCGACCTTGAGGCTCTTTTCGAGCAGTCTGCTGCTCATGGTGATTGATTTCTGGTCGTACGCGTTGCGCAGATTCGTGAGTTTTGATCATGTCGTCCATGTCCATGAATTGAGACTGAGACACGACTCGCTCGCACCGCACATGCCGGGCAGTACTCCTCCGACGCCCTCATTTTCTTCCTCGTCCTCTGGTCGGCCCAGATCGTCGACGACATAATCTTCTGTGCTTACATGCGCAGGTTCGCGTCCGACCTCATGGAGGAAAAACGGATCCTCGCCCTTCCCACACTGCACGTCTCACCGCATGGGTCTGGGACCTACGGGGGCGGCGGCAGGGGAAGTCAGGAACAGGCGAGTACGGGGCCGGAGTATGTGGAGATTGGAGAGTTGGCGCGCCAAGGCGTGGGAGGTGGGAATGATGGGAGGGTCAAGTATAAACCGGCGAGCTCGTTCGTGCAGGATGGTGGGGTGGGAGAGGATCGGGATCGGACGCTGCATTGAGCTTGTCCGGGTGCTGCGTGCGTGCGTGGGGCGTGTGGTGTGCGGAATGTGGTGTGCGGGAGGGACGTAGACACGGCGACGGCGAAAATACTCGGGACGATGTGGGAACTGGGACGCCAGGAGCATCCACCTTTTTTCTTTTGGATAGAATTCCTCTTCTTTCTTTTTGGGGTGAATGCGCACTTTTAGAGCCTTATTCGTAACATAATGCATCAACTATGTAATTTTCTGTAATCACGGTATTTTTAGACGTATTCGGCATCTGCATTCTGTGGGAGTACGGAAGTGATGCCGGACGAGCGCGTTGTTTGCAGCGCGGAAGGAGGGCTTCGCAAACGTGAAGACGGGGTGTTCCAGCTGCATGGATTCGGCATGACCACCATTCAAATAATTTGTGCAAGTATGTTACTGACGATGGATTTCCGGCGACAGGAACTCAAAAATCCAACTCCTTCCTTTACATCCATCTGCTCAACCCCTTTCAACTGCATACTCGCGTTGGCAACGATATCCGCGCTCGTTCATTAGATCACCTCAGTCACGCACATCATTTACGAGAGCTACACCGCTTAGACCACACATCCACCATCACCTAAACTGCTCACGCCAATTATAAAGCAAACCTTTATCTCACCTCCTCACAAGGTGAGTGCCGTATCATCCCTGTATATAGCGATTTGACATTCGTTTCTTTAATACTTCAGGGCGTTCCGACCGCTGCTTTCTGCAAGTCAGATTGACTGCACGCGCTCCCACTCATCAAATATACTTGCAACTCAGATGCATGAAGAACAACATCATCACAGTGTAAAGAGAGAATTTCGAAAGCATGAAAGAAAAAAAAGGAAGAGGGTCTCGTGGTGCATGGTGTGCTGAGCTTTGAGTCGTGACAACGAAGGTACAATTGGACGTATCTTCATCTCGCCCCCCGAAAAAGCTCACCTGGTGGGTGCGCGATGGCGTTAAGAAGCACAATCGAACGACCCTAACATCCATTTGATGGGCAGCGATCAATTCCTCAACAAGGCGTCAGAATACATGTCTCGGCACTTCCTCGATGGATAGATCCGGGCTCATTGATGACAGAGGAACGCTCTAAGAACAGAAGTCGCACGGTCCGGTATTGGAGTCTATTGGAGTCACGTGAGCTTCTCCCACATGACCGCGCAATCCGTCAGGCGAAAGTGCAATTGCTGCCAACACAAATTTGCTGATACCTCCGCTTGAAATTTGTTCACACGCAGCAAGCCTTTCGCCCATTCCCGGACTCCCGCTGAACTTATTCCAGCCTGCGGAATCACCAACAAATCCACGGAAGTATCGCTATCTTTGGAGACGCTCCGCAAGCTCCATGGAGATGCACGCCTGAAACTGCTGCAATCTCGCATCCCAATCTGCAATTTCACCGCCCCTGCCCTCCTTTCCTGTGATCTTTTGCGCTCGCGTTATCTTAGTTCCAGTCGGCGTCACGAAAATGAGTTTCCATTTGAACCCGCTAAGCATTGCACTCCCCAAACCTTTCATCAAGATCTCTTCCACCCTTTGTAGGCCGCTGATGCCAACCGAATGACGGCTGGCGACTGTCATCTGAAGCAAAAAGACTTCAAAAAGGTCTGGGAGGATGATAAAAGCGTCCACGGTGGGGAACTTGGCCTGGATGGGTTTGCAGTACAGTTGCTCATGTGCATGTTGCCGCAATTGCTCGATAGCCGCGTCGTCAGTGGTAAAGGAGACCTCCTTGAGACCACGTGGTACGACCAAGGAATGAAAGATTGAGTGCGATAGAGGCGTTGCGGGGATCAGATTATTCGTTGGACTCGAAGTTGTCAAGATCATGTGTGCGTACAACTGGAAGAGGTTGCCCCGAACAGATGCCTGCGACGTAGTGTCCGCCAGAAGGCAAAGAAATTCCGCTTTCTGCGGGTAGAAGCTCCTTTCGACTTGCTCAAACATGAGAGACATAACATAATTGGAAATGATATCGACAATCGGAGGGGAGGTCCGTGACTCTGTGTCGGCTCGGAGCACCACTAGGTCATTAGGCGCCGAAAACAATCGGTCTTTGTCGTGGATATTCATGAGGATGTCTGGCAAGTGTGCGATTTGGTCTTTCACGGTTTTTGTGTGCTGGCATCGAATGGTATAACACCCCGAACATGATCGACGCGATTTGTCACTCACGTCCGTGATGCCACTTTCTTCGCCTTCCAAAACTCGTAGCACAGTCCGCGCGCATGGCGTCCATGTTGTGAAAACTCCCCAAACCTCGTCTGCGTCGTACCGAACAGGACTAATAAAAGTACTTTGTGAGGAGAAAATTATGGTCTAAATAATCAAGTGATTCACGTACCCCATTTCGCACCCAACAAACCACATCTCAGGCCAATCCCAAGGGTTCATCCAATACACTTTCCCCTTTCGTTGTTTCAGCCACTCCTTGTATCTGACTTCCTTTGGTGACGTGGCTTGAATGACAATCGCGGCTGTCTGCTGGACGAATGCCTCGCAGGGAGGTTGAACGCCTTGGTTGGAGTCGGCCAGAGCCCACGCTCCAGGCGCAAAGGACACCGTGGATGATGAAGAAGCCCCATAAAACCTCACTCCTTCCTGGCTGAAATAGACGAAACCGTCGCTGGACCATTGGAAGGCTGTAGGCTTGTGGGACCGGAGGCGCCAAAGCAGAAGAACAAAGAGGAAGTACGTCTTCCCTGTCCGTTTCGGTCAGAAAACGGTGCGCACACAGCACCAACTCGATCCATCTTCTTCTCACCGATGCCAGGGTTTCCGCAAATTGCAAAAGAAGGCGCAAACATATCTGGATTCTTTTCCAACTTTTCTATCCATTGTCTCTCAGCTCCGATTATGAAACTCAGGGCATCGTTGTACTCTTGGCGAACGTAAAAAATGCTTGGAAAGCCTTTTCGAGAGTATGTAGGAATACTGCCCCAATCGACTCGCAAGACGGTAAACTTCACGAGGCTGGATGCATCCATTGAATCGTCCCCGTCATTTCGCAAATCAGGAACTCCAATCTGCCGCTCCTCGACAGCGAAACCCCTCCCATTGATCCAGACCTCGTTGTAGAGGTGCAAAGCCCACGCAGGAACCTCAAGAGGGGTGGCCACCGCGATTGACCCTGAAACTTTCCCACCAGACCGAAACCAAAATAGGATTAGATAGAATTCACAGAAGGGAGTCTTTGGAAGCCTCATAATACATAATACCTTGGAGCTTCCGTACAAGAACGTCGATTTGCTTTCGTGGAGACGAAGTCTGAAAGTTCGCTGCAACGTCCTCCAGGGGGTCCAAGCTATCCTCATCTCCCAAATTCTCAATCAACACTCCTCGCCGATTGGAGAATGTGACGTCCACAGCCTTGAAAAGACTGACTTTCGCGGAAGGGACGTGGAGGAGGTCGGCAGACAGTTTCGCCTTGATCTTCCACAGTCTCGGACTTGCGGATTATCACAGAGAAGGGTTCGCCCTCTCCGACCAGCAAGCAGTGGAGCGTGATGGTGTCCATGAAAAGCGGGAAAACTGATCTGCCACATTTACTTGTAGCTTGGAGACTCAACAGCACAACGGAAAATAGCACTCGAGGTGTGCTTATGGTCATTTCGCGCTTTCAATTTGTTGTTTGCCTTCCTCCCGACGTTGCTTTCAAGATGCGAAAATGAATCTCGGGCGGACAACCTTCGTGGAGGTTTGTTGCGTCAGTACATACCATCTCTCGGATATGATTAATCAGTTTGGGAATGGTTTTTCTGGAATGGGTTTTGACGACAGCAATGAGTTGTCTGTACTTCGACGTGGGGTTCCGCGAGAGAATGTTTCCCCAACATTGGCATGCGTAAGTCCAGCATCCACCCTTAGATGCATCGCAAACACCCAAGAGGCGCAAAGAACGTGTGCGCAAAGTCAGAGTTGGTTGCACTTTTTCTTCCACGAGGGTGCAGCAAGACGTCATTTCTAACTGGCCGGGAGTTCATGGCACCTGTGGGCTGGCGCTGCTCCACACACCACGTCTGCGCCACTTTCTAACTCGCCCATACAAAATGCTTTTTTTCGGTGGCGATCTCGCCCTTACAATAGAGAGGCCTTGCAAGTCTCGAGTTTTGCCGCAAAACTCTACATGCTCTGGTGCTGTTCTGGTTTCCAGTCCAGAGGACGCGGCGGGTTGATTGAGAACCCCGACTGACATCATGACAAAACAATCGCGTGTTTGCTGCAGTTCGCGGCGGGCCACGAGCGGGAAAGCTGTGTGCAAGAACGTTTGCGGTCTCGTATGGAGTACGCGAGTCAATGTTGGTCGAAATCTCTCATATTTTGAATGCATAACTGAAATCAATGAAAAGCTCTTTTGGATGCGGTGGAATTGTTGGACGAAAAGGACAACCATCATCAACTGAGATACGATTATGGAGACTCTCCCGTCAGCACACGGCAAGATTTCTGCCATTGCTAGGATGCTACTTAGAAACGAGACACTTCCTTTGTCAATGGCGATAAATTTTCCTTGCGTCGGCAATAGCAACTCAATTATCTCCGACTCAGACTCATTTCTCTTTGTCGTCATTTTAACTCCTCCAAGTCTTCTTAAACTACCCGCGTGGAAGGCAATAATTGGTCGGTGCAACATGGCACTCACTTTCGTGTTATTCGAGAGAACACCTTCGCTTGCAATAATCACCTCACCCTCCACCGCAGTAAAATGATTTGACCTCTTGTTTCGGCTCATCCACCCCGCATTGCGTCTTGCAACGTGGAGATGACTTGTATTTGATACTGGAACTACCAGCTGATTGGTGGCCGCCGACGGGAGACCGCACGAGCGGTACAACACGGCATGACCACACGTGGATGTTTTATGCTGGATAGGGCGCTGGAGAGTACGATGCAAACCACACGTTGGGACCGACGGAAATTGGGAATGGTTGCGAACTTCCCGAGGGTCTTTATCAAACGTCGACGGCCCTTGAATGTACTACCAATTTCCACGAGAACCTGGTTTTATGTTCTGGCTCAACGAGTTCAGTTCTCGGTGTACGTGTGTGCCGTGTGTCGACTGGTTGCGGAGTCGTGTCAGAAACGGCAAGGCACCGGCGTGCAAATCGCGTAGTCTTGAGAGGACGTCAGTTCAGGTAGCATGGGAGGCGACAGTGCACAAGGGGTAGGAGAAGGGGCAGTCTCAGTTGAAAGAGGGCACGTCTCGTGGGAGCGCTCATGCAGCGTCCAGCGTTCCATGTTCCATTCCGCCCCCACACCGCGACTCGCACCCCACTCCCGAAACCCAGTTTCTGCATTAGAGTTAGCGCCAAATGCCGAGACAAAAACGACCCTCGCAGTCATGCACCAACGGCGGCAGGATGTAAATTTACATCCCGCGACGCTCGTCCTCGTACATGCCACTGCCCACACTCTTTCACCGCCTTTCGCGGGCGGACTCCTCGGCCTATTCTCAAGCGTCTGCACATGCGCACTGTCGCCACGCCATCGAGGTCCATGGAGAAAGAAGTAGCACCTCCTCGAGACCGCACACCTCAGGACGTTGAAGGAAACATGGAACGACAAACCGAGGCGAGACGAGTCCGATACTCCTGCCATCTGCCATCGAGGCATGTCGGATCGGTGAAACGATGGGGCAGAGGTGATACACAAGAACACCGTACCGCTTGCACCGTTGCAAAAAGTTGGATCCACTTGAACTCCCAACTCGGTGCAGGAGACCTGCCGGAACAGCAAAAGAGGCGCACCGAGGAGAGTAAGAGCAAGAGCAGTAAAGGTGGTAAGGAACGAACGATGAACGGCAAATGCTCATTGATCACGCTGCCATGCAACTGCGAACGCGGAGAAACTTCAGTCACCCCCGCCTGTCGGTCCGGTCCGATAAAACGCGCGCTCATCTCATCACTTTCTAAAGCGAAAGGAAAAATGCGCAGTAACACATGTGGATTTTTGGGGCGAAATGAAAGCAAACAAAAGGCTCAAACCCAACCGAAGCCGGGATTCGAACAGGTACATGGACTTCATTAGCAAGACCGGAGCCTTGCCAGTATGTCCACGCGCCTGCCTGTTGAACCGTTAATTGTGAGAGGGACACGGTTCCTTATATACTCTCATTTACAAAACTCGAGGATTTTTTTTTGTTTGTTAACAAGGAACTCAAGCTTAAGGTTACAAAATAAGTTCACCCATCCAATCCATCATCTACGTTTTATCACTCAAGCATCGGCACTGTCCGTCCGCGTTCGCATCTTCATCTGCAAATGAATCCCTGGCGCAAGCAGGGAGGCAGTACATAAACGCCCATCCGATCCGACATTTTTGACAGTGCAGATCCGCTTTGCGACGTCAGTTGTCAAATGGCAATACGGTACGGTACACCCAAAGCATGTCACCGTGCGAGGGGCAAGCTCAAAGTGAATTATGCTAGCGCAAGAAATGATTCCCCTTCGGCCGGAGATGCAAGCGCGGATACCCGGAGAAGTATCTCCGTGACCGTGAAATATTCGGAACGTTGTGGCCAAGAGCATCCGTCTGTACATAATTCTTTTTCTTTTCTTTTCTTTTTTTTTTCATAGATACGATTGTTCGTCCAACACTGACATGCCGCAAAAGGCCGAGCCATGGTCTGTTTTTGTCAGTGTGCTCCGGAAAAGGAAAGCGGAGTGTTCGGAGCTCGGAGGAGGAGGACGCCCAAGTCTCGGTCTCGGAGGGTCGGTGGAACCCTCTTGGGTTTAGCCTTCATCGCATTTCCGCGCTGCTGTCTTTCTTTGAACGGAAAGGGGAGAAATAAAGACGCTTCTGTGATCCAGAGTTCCGTCTTCCGTGTGCTGGACGTGCAAGCGGGGAAGCGGGGAAGCGGGGCAGAGCGACAAGAGCTGTACATTCAAGCGAGCGGAGAGCGGAAGTGCCGACGGACGGGAAAACCTGCTGAGGCCACACGTGCCGAAGAACCATTTTCTTCCCCTTTTGGAAAGCGCACGGATTTGGAAATCTCTCATCCACCGCTGCATCTGCGCAAATAAAACGCGCGGACAGATTCACGCGTGTCGACTTCCTTTGTCGGGGTATCCGCCATATATTCCTCTTCGGTGAGGGAGCAGGGGCAGGCCGCAGAACCACGGCCAGGGAAAGAGAACTCCGGTGCGGCCGCCATCACTCGCACACGGTGGCAGCGTGATTGGCGAGTTGCGCTGCTGCCCCTGACTGGCTGGTGGAAGCGTTGGACGATGGACGCCGTGCGAGGGAAGCGGAGCGGCAAGGGAGCACGCACGCCCACGCTCACACCGATGCAGGACCCACTTTCGTACACGCGCTGGCTCGCTTTTTTCTGCGTCTGTCTTCTGGCGGCAGCGGGTGCGGAGGCTCGTCCTTCCGCCAACATCACACCGAGACAGACCCGCTCGTGCGATACCATTTTCTTGGCATATCGGTGGGATTTCTTCTTTGTTTTCAAGGCGGCTTCTACGCGGCTCATTCCAATGGATCTTTGCTTGTGTCATTCGCCCCCCAATCCCCTTGGTACAGCACTGGCGCAGTCATGACCGCCCAAGACCGCACAGACTGGACGGCCTGGTACGCTCACCCCTCGCATTTTGTCTTTTACAAAACGCGTGTACATCTTACCACTCTTAACCTTCACCCATTTGTCATTTCCAGGGCATGCAACACATGTAAGCACCGCTGAGAGGGGTCCGCACAGCCATCTGGACACGGGTTCCTTTTCAGGGTTTCCAACCGGGATCGGACAAGCCCCTCCACCACCACCACCACCGCCTGCTTTTCCGCCTCAGCCTCCGCCGGCCGTGCGATCATGCGACTCGATATACGCGAGTTACGTCGCTGGTCAGTAGTCCGTGCCGTTTCTTTCTCAAATCCACTGCAGACGTTTTGTTTTGTTTTCCGTATGTGCGCGTGCAGGGATCCCACCGTCCGCGACTGATTACGCGGATTGGACCGCGTGGTGAGTGTTTCTGTTTCTTTCTCTTGTGCTTTGAACCGAATGCGATTCGACACCTGTCTCCACCATCTTCCTTCAGGGCGTGCAACACATGTACGTTCTCTGTCGCAATTCGCATCACACCCTCCGCCCCCGGATCAATAACTGAGACCGCATCGCACGTCGACCGTCGTACACAGGGTTCCCGAGCGGCATCGGGTCTCCTCCTGCCCCTCCCGCTCCTGCCACCACCACACGCGCCCCAACACCCGCGACCACACCTCCACCATCTCCTCCCCCTCCGACGACCGCACGCACAACAACAACACCTGCAGTCGTGAGGACATGCGACACCATCCACGCCGCGTACGTGGCCGGAGGCGCGGCGGCGATGTCGGCGGGGGATTATGCGGATTGGGCAGCGTGGTGAGTTTGCGGGGTGGGGTGTGTGTGTGTGTGGGGGGGGGGGGGACCGTGCTTGGCCATGGTCAACCAATCCGCCTCTCTGTCTTTTTTTTCCCCCTTCTTTCGTGAACCACAGGTCATGCAACACATGTACGTTGGTCGAACCCTCGTGTCGCATTAATCCCTCTCTCATTCTCTTTTCATTGTGCCGTGTGCGTGGCAATTGGCATACTTAGGGTTCCCCTCCGGAATCGGCTCCCCACCACGCACAACAACAACAACGGCCATTGTCAGGACATGTGACACCATTTACGCGAGCTACGTCGCAAGTCGACCGCTCACCCAGGCGGATTATGCGGATTGGGCGAGTTGGTGAGTCGTGTGAAAGCCCTTGTCGTTTTCGATCGGTTTTGGATTTGATCGGTGTGATGTTTTGGTTTTCGCCCGGTGTAGGAAATGCAATACTTGTGCGTCTGTTGCAGCGACCGTTTCACATCCGAGTTGGACAATTTTCACTAACCTCGTCCTGTAGGGTTTCCTCAAGGAATCGGCTCCCCACCACCACCCACCACGACGACTCTCGCATCCCTTGCTTCCACGTCCACGACCACGTAAGGGCAATGAATCGAGGATCCATCGCACCCTTTAATACTCACATCATACTGTTCTTTGCCAAAGACCCCCCGGCGCCGCAGCGACGTCCACGACACCTGCACAAGCCAGACCGTCCACGACAACGTCCACGACACCGGGTCCTCCTGCGGCTGCGACCACCACGTCCCAGACCAAAACGGACACGGCTGCGTCACCAGTACTCGCGAGCACTACTGTCAAAACGACAACGCAGACGGTAACGCAGCCAACGAGTACAAACACACGCTCAACGACCACGCAGAAAAGTACTCCTACAACGTCCACGCTGACCACGTTTTCGACCACCAGTCAGACTGCCACCACCACCTCTGCTTCAACAACAACAACAACCGCTGCTACCACCTCCTCTCGGACCACGTCTCGGACCACAAGCGAAACCGCCACCACCTCCACACGGACAACGTCACAGACTACCAGCCAAACACCCACCACCACCAGCTCCTCATCCACGCTGACGACGTCCCGGACCACCAGCACCACTTCCTCCACGCCAACTACGTCCCGGACCACCAGCCAAACAGCCACCACCACCACCTCTTCCACAACAACCCGAACAACAACCCGAACCACCTCAACCGCATCAACAACCACCACCTCGCCACTGCCGACCTACTATTCCACATCTCCCGGCATCGTCGGGTACTACCCCAACTGGGCGCTCTACTCTCGCTCGGGCGTGCGCGCCATGAGTTTCTCTGGTCTCAACTTCGTCCTGTACGCGTTTTGGCAGCCCAACGCCGACGGGACGATCTCGTCGCTCGACACGTGGGCCGACCTGCAGATCGGCGGCAACGGGATGATGCTTCAACTCAACACGGAGGTGAAGCCCCAATACCCCGGGATGAAGACCCTCCTTGCTGTCGGGGGGTACACGCTGTCGAGCAACTTCGCGGCAATCGCAGCATCTAAAAGTTTGAGGGACGCGTTTGCGGAGTCGTGTTTGAGTGCGGTCAAGACGTACGGGTTTGATGGGATTGATATCGATTGGGAATGTGAGTGTGTTTGCGCGCAATAGGATGTCGGCGGGACACAGCTCACCACCTTCCGCTCTGCTCATCCACTCACGGCCAGTCCCCGCATCCGCAACCGAGGCGAGCAACTTTGCCCTCCTAGTTGCCGCACTGCGCTCTCACCTCGGCACAAAGTATTACATCAGTCTCGCCATGAGCGTCAACCTCTCCGTCTACGGAGCGTCCCTGTTGGACATCACCAAGTGGGCCGACTTTGTGAACCTCATGACGTACGATTTCGGCGGGCCCTGGGACACGTACACGTCTCTCAACGCGCCGCTGTATCACGATACAGCCACTGACCCGAATGGGGATCGAGGCAACGTCGCAGGAGTGGTGAACGCGTATAAGAGTGCGGGAGTTGGAGCGTCCAAGATGACGGTTGGCGTTGCGCTTTACGGGCATTCGGTACGTATGAATTGCGGTGTCCACAGGTTTTCTTTTCCGTGACTGACTTGGTTGCTTTCCGTTTTGTTTTTTTCAAGTGGCGAACAAATTCGATTTCTAATCGTGGACTGTACCAAACGTGTGCCCCACAGCCAGGAGGACCTCTCTCGGCGTGCGTTTCCCCGCAGGGAGACTTCCTTGACACCGTGATCCGTACGTAGATGAGGCTGTAGCGTCAGGAATCCAAAACTCAACTCACCCGTTTTCTTCTCACGACTTTGCCGTTAGCTTACACGGGGGCCTGGACGTATCTCGGAATGCGAGGGCAGGGACTTCTAGACGGCCCAGACGTGGCAGGCGCGGGGTGGAACAGGACGTATTGGAACACCACCCGTGTTCCCACCTTGATCTCATCCGCACCTGCAAATTCCACGTTGGGAAATTACACTTTCATTTCCTATGACGACCCAATTTCAGCTGGTGAGAAGGCGGCCTTTGCAAAGGGCGCAGGACTTGGCGGAGTGATGATGTGGGAGGTGACTGTGGACTACTCGTGGGAAATGGTTACGGCCGTCGTGAAGGGCTTTGGCTTGTCTCTGTGATGCCGCACATGACAAATCACTAGAAGTGAAGTTTTGGAATCTTTATCGAAAAAACTATTTATTCTGAGCTTGGAGTAGACACAAATTGACCTAATATGACTGCTATGCTCGCTAAAAAGGATTTGCTCACGAATTGCGGTGATTTTCCTCTGGTACCCCGAGGCGCACTCTGACACGGGACCACATCCGTTGCCCAAAAGACAGTAGCATCGTCTGTAAGATAAAATAGGGTTATTTTTATAATCATACGGACAAGACAATGAATGCACGTTGTATGTGCGGGAGATTGGATGTCATTATTTTGGGAGATGCATCAGCACTTGCAAACAGAGCCAACTCACCCAACTTGACATAGATCTGCATCGCATAATAAGGAGTTGAAGAATTTATGGCGTGAAGAGGACGTACGCTTGTGGCCGGGGNGGGGTTCAAGCAGTGTGAAAGATGACATGTGCATTGTTGACTTTCGGCAAATTCACAAGACTCGACGACATAAAGTTTCCATCAAATCCTTCTACTCGTCGTGCTACAGAGCAGATCACGCCTTTATATTGCACACGCGCAACACGTCGTAAGTGCGCAACACGTTATCACGTGACATATCCTTCTTAACCGGTCGTGTCCATCCGTGTCACCAAGCCGCGGCTCCGAAAAGTTCGAACAACTTTTGCACGCCTTCACGCTGCACGAACACGACACGACGTACGTGCACAACACGCTGTCACCCCCATCACCATGGCTTGATACAATAAATGTAATCCCACCGATATCACACACAACCGCCAATATTCACCAAGCTCGTCCAACTCTGACAAATTGTCGCGTCGCTCACCAAACAAGCGCATGACACCCTGAACGATGGCACACGCAGGGACATGTCGCAACGCCCATTTCCACCAATTTCCCCAACTCTGACAAATTTCCGTCTCTTTCACGAAGCGGAGAACTGCTGGAGAGGACTGGGCACTTTGACGAGCTTGCCTGGCTTGTCGCACGTTGGTGAATCGGCACCACTTTTGAATGGCGCGTTGTTTGCGAGCACGACAATTTCACATGGCCGCTCTGCAACTTCTGCGATTCCCAAAGGATCCCTCTTGGCAAGAGTTTATGCAGGTTGACGATTTTGAGTGGAGAGCTCTGGGCAACTGGACGTATGAACACTTCACTCGAGTTACGATGAATGATTTTGTGCCTGCAAAGATCACGACTCCATCAGATCAAATGCCAAGCAATTTCAACGAAGGCAGTGCCTGGGACAAGATTTGGGCAAAAACACGAATAAGATCACTTGCACAAGCTTTCCACGGAACTTGCGATTCCCTCCAAGTGCCGATGACATGCTGCACGAGTATTTTGCGAATTGCAAGCGCAATTTTGGCCATTGTGAGGATTCAAAGACTCCAAAGAAGCGTCGCGGCGAAATTCAAATCGAAAGGCGAGAATCGCGGTGGATGTGGAAAAGTAGCGCTTGGAGGTAGAGGTTGAAAGGGGTCGATTGGACCTCGAAAGGGTAAGATTGGACCTCAAGAAGGAGAAACTCAAAGCCATTGTGGCACTTGTGGAAAAGTACGGCGACAGGGCTCCGGAAGAGGTCATCAAAAATGTCTTCAAGAAGCGATCTTTTGAAAAATAAAGTATTGGCGAGACTCCAACTTTTGGCACGATGTACTTCCCAAACAATTGTTGGAAAGAACAGTCAATTTTGTAGAGATCCAGGTAAAGGTCCATGAGTTTGGGGAAACGGGGAGTGCGTGAGGAGAGTTCTGCATGCTGGATAATTGGGAGTTTGCAGTGAACTCACTTTTGGGAATGCGGGTCTTGTGTCTTGTAGTGAATTCCACCTTGTCCGTGAAACTCTGGAGTGCGGTCCGATTGACGAAGGACAGATTTTGTCCAGTCGTCCGACAGCACCTGGCTGGAGCAAAGCACGTACCACGTTGGAGTCAGTCTGGAGGCGTCCTCGCTGATTTTTGCGGCACGTCGAAGAGCCGTGGTGGCGGGTCCGAGTTGTGGTGGACCCGTCTGGTGGGAGTTGAAGCTTGGCTTCTGCCGCGTCATCTACAGAGCAGCTGTATCGTCGATCCGCTCGGGCGCGTGGTCTCGGATGTTGGAGACGTGCGTTTTCAAGAGTTTCGCTACCCGGTTGTACAACTCCAATCCCAGCATAGTTGGTCCTGAAAAAAATCGCGGTTAGGTGATGCGGTGGATACGGTTGGGAATAATCGGGAAGCCGCTGTCACACCACGTCAACCAGGTTTTTCGTCATTTTTAGATTGGGCAGTAACAAAATGAAAGAAAAAATACACCTTTCGGCGTCCATCGCAAGTTGACTGTGTTGCAGTCTGACTTCTCGCGCTCTAATAGCCGCTTCGCGCAGATCACTCGCCATTGTTGGAGGAGTACGCTCCGCGCTGTATCATTCGCCTCCGGCAGAGAAATACCCTCCCCGTGTGTCAGTCATGCTTCGCGGGGATCATTCGCCTCCGGCGGACAACCTCGGTCAGCGCTATCGCGCTTAGGCCTCGGTGCAAGCGCTTCGCCCAGATCATTCGCCTTTGGCGGACAGCCTCGGTCAGCGCCTATCGGCGCTTGGGCCTCGGGGTCCCCCCTCCCCTCGCTCCTCCGGCCTGCTCGCCGAGCTCGCAGGCCTCCGTCCCTCGACACCTCTCACCTTGGTGATGCTTGAGGTCCCGTTTCGCCATCATTCCCGAACTGAAACAGTAGTTGTATATCATCGTGTGCAAGGCGACGTAGTCGCTGAGAGATATCCCAGCACCCTGTTTCTGCATGATAATCCTGACACCGGGCGCAAGGCGGGGCCAAACGTGTGTAACTGCAGAGTGGAGAAGTCGAGAGGTACGTGGCACACCAGAAGCAGCTCTAAAACGAGCCGCGCCGACTCGCTATATCGATCCAGACTACTGTTTGCCTAAAGTGATTGGAAGGCAGGGTTTCAGTGGGCGCGATGATTGTTATTTCAGTTGATTTGCTCAAGTCACGCCAGGCAAGAGCGCCTCACCATTTCTGCAAAACGAGCGAGCGCTGGGGTGGGCGAGCCACCACACACGCGCGGCACGTGGGCAAGTGCAGCTGAATGCGAATCAGACGTCCCGATGCCGTGTGGAGCGATGCAAAGGCGGGAGGGTAACCTGGTGGCCTGCCGACTTGGGGAAACTGCCAATTTCTGGGTTCAAATAGAAAACATGAACGTGCAGAAGGGCTTGAACTGATACATTTGATAGGTTAAACCTCGTTAACAAATTAAAGACTAAGTAAGTGGCGGTCGCGATGCAGGGACAACTCTCAAAATGGTACGACTTACGTACTCTGTCCTGCGAAGAGGCCAGACGACTTTGAAAAGCGACATCAAAAGCGTGATTCATTCTTGACCCGGTCGGTCGAAAGGGAGATAAACGACGCAGCCCAATAGCGTTATGTTGTTGGGGGAGGGAGGGGACGTAGAACGAGAATGCAATTGGTGGGTGGGCAGATCAAATTCCTCACATCGCCCCCCGGCTTCAACCCAACACGGCCCAATTCTGGACAGCCGAGGCATAGCAGCGGCGTTGAGAATGTTCGGTCACTTTTGTGAAGAGAACTCGAATGGTATTGCTCACAAGGTGATACTGTGCCAAATTTAGATAGCAAGGGAAGTGCAGACGAGGACGGACGGATGCCGGGAGAGCCTGCTCGAGAAGTCGTGTGTAATTGCACCTCAGTAGCGGTTGAGAGTGGGATTAAAAAAGAAAGAAGAATAAGAGAAAACATCCCTCCGCCTTCGCACCACCCATGTCGCATACGCTTGATTCCCCGCATTTTCGACACGGGGGTGCGGTTTGGCGATCCAGGAAGGGACTCTTTTGTGTGGGATGCCTGATCTGAGCCTGCCCTCCCAGATCTTCAACGCACCATCGTTTGCACAGCAACACCGTAGGAGGAGCTTCTGGAGGCGATGGATATCAACACAATCAACAATCTCACCGTTAATGCCTTTGGGAGCGGTCTTGCTGCGCTGGGATTCCTCGTGGTTACAATCAACCTTTACGGATCTCAGGGCTTTGGGTGAGCTGGCTGTTGCTTTTGACGTTGCATGTAATGTCTGCAATGTCAGCTACACCCCGTATGTAGTCGCGAGCTTCATGTTCGATACATAATATACATGGTTGGTAAGTAATCCGTTCATCACAAAGGAAGGAGAACCACTGCATTTTGCTCCATTAGATTAATGAATGATTCTGGCTTTGTGGTTTCTTGAAGCTGTCTGCGTCGCGATGCTATCAAACGTCATGAACATTGTCTGGTCCTATCAAGGCGTATGCACTCCAGTCTGGTCCCGTCTCAACAATATCTGCTATTACACCACCAAGATCATATTCACAGACGTTGCATGGATCAGATTCGCAATGGTTACTCCGAACTTGCCTCCAAAAGCACGCATCGGGATACAAATCTTGAGTGCGCTTTGGTACTTGGTATTGCTTATCGTGGTTCAGATCGGGTCAGGATTCAACTACATGTGGTGCCAGATGCTGTTTGCAATCGAGCCTGGCTATCCGCTCTACGCATTCCAGTTTCTTGTCGACATTGTTACAACGTCTCGCTTTCTGTTCGTGCTCTACTCTTTACGATGGAGCAAGAAAAAACTCAACTGGATCACTCTTGTCGTTGATGTCTCTGTCATTCTCGCAATCCTTTCGTCTCTTATTGACTCGGTCATTGCGGCTTCGGAGCTTGTCAAACCTGTCGATCAAATCAACTGGCAGAGATTTCTAATGTCAGGGTCTGCCCACTTCATCATTACCGGCAGCCTGTATTGCGTGATGTCTGTGTACAGTCACCTGGACAAGTCTTCTGCCACGACAAGCCCAAGTTACAGAACCCAACCATCAAGGGCCTCCGTTTCAACATTGCAGAACAAAACTAGTGAGGTCCACACCTTTGGCACTTAAAGTTGCCATCGCGTAATGCTCGCTTTACCTTTGAAAAGATGCACGTCCGACTGATGTCGTGGCTTCGTTAAGCGTTGAACAATCGGCGTAGAGGCTGCTCTAAAAGAATAACTGATTATTGAAGAAGACAACACAATCCATCAGTACCATGAGAGAAGGATAGATCGAATGTAATATATATTTCCGGTTTTGCTTTTGCTTTCAGCTGTACGATCCAGTTGGGCGGGAATAATTTTTCGGGCAACATTCCCGACCAGGTTGCGAGCTCAACCTGTGCTCGTAGTTGGATGAAACAAAATCACGAATGTCGCCTTTCCCTCCACAGACCACACTTTGAAGTAGCTGATGAACGTTTCGAAGCTTTTTACAGAATGTAGTTCGCCGTACTCCCCGTGTTCCCCTGGCCCATCGACAAGACAAAAAAGACCGGTCTCATACACCGGGCCCCTCACGAACATCAAATCAACGCAAAGACGATGCAACAAATGTCATTCGCAATGCTTGCGCGGGTGATCATTACGCGAGAGTGTGGTAACGAAGGTTTTCGTTGCTGCTTAGTGATGATTACGGACCAGTGGCCACAGTGGATTACGACACCTCGACCCCGCACGGCGATATGGCGATTGCGGAACGGGAGTCCCGCACAATCCGTAAATTATTGATCTACCGCTTTCACAAAACTATCACGAAACCCGCGGGTATGTAACCGTGGACGAGTCCGAACTCCATCATCCACCGCTCGCCAATTCAACCGCCACAAAACACGACCGATCCACACAAATACATGACTGTCACATCCGATAAAGTCTACCTCAGTGAGTTGCTGTCGTCCCTTCTGGCCTCATTGCAACTGGTCAAGCTGAAACGCGCTCCGTTCACCTCTTTTACATTCACAAGTCACCGGCGCCAACCGCGGCATCGGGCTCGGCCTCGTCACGGCGCTCATCACCCGCCCAAACACGACCGTATTCGCCGGCGTGCGCGATCCAGCAAAGGCCACGGGGCTCATCGACCTGCAAGCGACGCACCCCAACCTCCACATCCTCAAGGTCACGTCGGCGGACGAGAAGGACAACGCGGCGGCCGTGGCTGAGATCGAGCGAAGGGTGGGAAGGCTTGATGTCGTGATTGCCAATGCCGTGCGTCAGCGTTTCGTAATTGGGGCCGACCTGGGCCGCAGTTTGCTTATTCCGCTCCTCGCGTCGCTTGCCAGGGCATCGCAAAGACATACGCCCCAATCGACACCACGCCCGTCGCCGACTACCGCGAGCACTGGGAAGTCAACACGCTGGGCCCGCTCGTGCTGTGGCAGGCCGTGGCGAAGCTTCTCCTCGCCAGTCCAACAAGGGAACCCTACTTTGGCGTGATTTCGACCGTTGCTGCTAGTATTGGGAATTACTTTAATATCAAGGCCTCCGCTTAGTGAGTTCCTCGCCCCGATTGTGGTCCTCGAGCCTCATTGAACCAATACGACCTCCCTTGTAGTGGATCGTCCAAGGCAGCAGCCAACTTCCTCGTCAAAGCCCTCCACGCAGAGCACGAGGCAGAAGGTCTCATAGCGACCGCCATCCACCCCGGAATGGTCGCCACCGAAATGTGCGTCTGCTACCTTCTCTTGCTCTTTCCACCTGAGCTCAATTGTTTCTCATTTCTCACGTCTGCGTCCACCCCCACCTCCACCTCCACCTCCACCACCTCCACACTCACAGGGGCGCACATGCAGTGACTTCAGTCGGACTCCCCCCCGACGCGCCCGTAAGCGTCCAAGCGAGCGTCGCGGGCGTGTTGTCCCACGTCGACGGCGCCACTCGCGCTGCCAAGGGAGGAAAGTTTCTGAATTATAACAGTAAGGGAGGGGATATGCCATGGGATTTCCATACGGAGGAGCTGGCGTGGTAGAGATTCTTGGCTCTGTGCGGCACGGCATGTGTGCACAGGTTAGATGTGTTTTAAAACCGTTGTAGCAGCAGCTTAAATATGGAAATAGCGGGAACAAAATTTGTGCAATTGTTTTTTGGCGGGTCTCTCGGTGTTCGTGCATTGGTTGTGATTGACACGAGCGGGAAATACGGGAGGTGGATGTCGAACAAAATGCGCCACGACCTTCTTCTCCCATCTCCCATATGAACATAATTCTAGACATGGTTTCCAATTCCCTCACATCTATCTACACAAAGCAAAAGCACTCGCCAGTGCTCCTACTCTACGCTCGTCCAAAGTCGCATCGTCTCGCCGCGGGTCCATATAGTATATGTACAAAAGTCTGGAAATGTGAGATAAAAAAAATGAAAAAGGGTGGCGTGTCCTGCTTTCCCGTTTTCCCGTGGGTTTGGTCCCGTCGTTTGCTGGTGGGTGCTTCCTTCGTTTCCGTTCTTCACTCACGCCCAATGCCCCGCCTGTCAAGCCCACGCTCACACAAGCATCACCAGCGAATTCACCCTTGTTCCAGGCATCAACGATCTGCTCGTGCTCGTGCTCGTGCTCGTAGGCACATCGGGGGTGTCAGAGATCTGGCCTGTCGTGGCGTCGGACGCAAGGGGCGGCAGGTCTTTGTCGTCTGTGTGGGTGGGGTTAGGTTTACTCAACAACAGCTTGGGCGAAGAGGCGATGTGCTTACAGTTGATTGAGAACCCCTTGGCGATAGCGACATCGTCTGTTGTGGCGAGCGTGAGGGCAGAGGTGGGGAACGGGCCCGTGGAGTCTTCAAAGAGCGTGGTGGCGCTTGATACGCCGCGGGGGAGTTCTTTAACGGAGGTCGTGGTGGGTTTCATGGTGCAACGTGCAGTTCTCTCCAACACCCCCATCCACACATCCAGGAACTCACTGTCGGTCTTTTCCCGCCCCGCGCCCGAACCCTCTTCCACCGCCGCGTCCGCCTTCGGCGCTTCAATGGCGTCTTCGCTCTCGCCGCCCTCGACCTCCAACACATCCTCGCCTTCCTCCCCCTCCGACGCATCCGCCGCGTTTGTGGCATCGTCCCACAACCACCCAATCCCAATCCCCTCCCCCTGCCCCTCCCCCTCCGTCCATCCCAGCCCCAAACCAGCAATGGCCCCCCTCCGATCTCCATGGGCCTCCGCGGTTGGAAGAATAATCACCCCACTCACACCGCCAATGGACGACGTGGACGACGTGCTCCCCGCGACTGAGAGCCCGCCAGTACGGGCGTTGAGCGTTCGGTAGAAGCAGCCGAGGCAGATAGAGACGACGGGCTGAGTGGGAAAAGGGGAAGGTTGGGGGGGAGTGGGGTATTGGGTCGTGCAGGTGTTCATGTTCAGGAGATTGATGCGTTTGGAGTTTGGAAGAGTTACAGCGCCGGCGATCAACGAATTCGAGCGATTTTCGAAAAAGCAGCCATCGCGCGGGGCCATGACGGGCGATCAGGGTGAGTAAACAGCCAAACGCCGGTGGTCACGGATCCCACCACTCAACTCACCTGGGCGGCCCATGTCGCCTTCCCCCCCACAAACGCCGACTCCTACCATCGCGCAATGCCAAATTAACCGTCGACGGCTCGTGAAGTGCCGAAAACCCCGCAAACCGGCACGCTCACCTGCCTGTCCTGCTCGCACACCTCGCACGTCCGCATGCGCCGGCGTCTGCGGCGGGTCACGTTGCGCAGGGTTTTGAAGAGTTTGCGCAGCGGATGCGCCATCGGGAGAGTTTGCGAGCGGGTGCGTCGAAAAATGGGGGTAAATCGTCCCAGCTAAGTTGCGCTGTGGCTGGTGGGTCGAGCTTGAGCGAAAGGGTCAAGCGAGGTTCTGCCGAAATGGATTCTTTCGCAAATATCGTGTGCTGCTCGAGAATAGAGGTGTCTTGCTGACCGTGTTTAGCGTGACGAATGGGGAAAGGATAAGAAGACAGAATAAATCCGCTCTCACAATTATCTGGTCAAGTAAAGCATATGTAGCAGTGTTTGGCGCTCTCCAAAAAATGGTATTTCTCCTCTTGAAAGTGATGTGACTAGTCTGATGGTAAAAGCACAAAACCACTGCAGTCGCACGGTGATCCCCACCCTCCGGTCTCCACGCACGCCCTGCACTCCCCACAACTATCAAATCACATCGCCACCCTGCACGTCGGGCATCTCTTCTTGACTTTTCTCCACGTCTGCGCACAATCCGCGTGGAACGTATGCCAACATGTGAGGGTCTCCGTCTCGCCATCAAGTGAATCCAAACAGATTTTGCACGGCGACGGTGTGTTATGGTCAAGTGACTTGGACTCAATCATCGGACGAAGCCAATTTGCCACGCCAACGTTCTTCGGGTCGAACAGATGGTACGCGTCCTTCTTCTCAACGCGGGTCCACCCTGTCTCAAAGGGCACGGGACCATCGTTGCTGGCTTTCAGCCCCCAGATCTTGTACTGGAACAGGCGAAATCCAACAGTCTCCACCTTGTGGGCTGTCGCATCGCAGTTGGGACATTTGACATTTGGCCCGTCATACTTGAGGTCGAACATGCCGAACTCCAGCGGGCTGATTACTCCGTACAAGGTAGCGCAGCGGCAGTTCATGTGGATGTTTATCCCTTTCCGCGTGGTACGCCCGCGCCATTTGAAGGACCAAATCAACTCGTACTTGTTAGTTCCACTAGATGAAGATACGTCTGCGAATTCGACTTCCTCCAACGGCGTCTGTGGGAGATGAAACCCTCCCCCTCGCCATTCGTGCACCATGTATATCGTGCTCCCAGCCTTGATCCCGTACGTGGCCAACGTGTGCGAAGGGTCCTTCACAACCTGCTGTTGAGGAAACTGCTTCGCGACCCACGGTCCTCCAAGCACGCGGTAGTAATCCACCACCATCTTCTTGTCTTTGCTGTCCAAATCGACTCCATTTATAAACAAACTCCAATTGAACCCCTCCAAACTCGCGCGCGCTTCGATCCGGTGCTTGAGTACCTCAAGTGTCTCCGTGCTGTTGAAAGGAACCTCCACGAATGCCTTGTGAGCGGGGAGGTACACGTCGAGGCATGGCGTGCCCGCGTTGGCAGCTATAGGGCGTGGGACCGGTGGAGGGGAGTAGACGGTCTTGAAGGTGACTCCGAAGAGCGTTTTGCCGCCAAAGAGTAGGCGCAGCGTATTGATGTTGCCCTTGCTATAGGCTTCGATTTTGCTCTGCACGCGGTAGATGGTCTCGGTGGGGGTGACGTCAAGAGTGATGGCTTCACCCGTGACTGCAGTGGTTTGACTGTGAGATAAGTATCGCCAAAGAAAAAACCACCACTCACGGAGCTTGATAAAAATGTGCAATTTTCTTTACAGAAGTTGTTCGAACTTATCGGGTGTTGAGCCTGGTGATGTGCACGAACACGACCAGTTAATAAGTCTGCAACTCGTCCATGCAATGACCTTTTGCCAACGTACGTCGTGTTATACATGTACAGCGTTAAGGCGTGATCTGCTCTGTAGCACAAGTATCAGGATTTGTTGGAGACTATTCGCCGCAAAGTTTGTGAATTTTGCCGCAAGTCAAAGCACATGTCATCTTTCACAGTGCTTCAGCCGACCAGGCCCCAAGCGTACGCCCTCTCCACGACATAAATTCTACAAAGTCTTATCTGCCTTTTATATAAAGAAATGGGGGTGGGTCGGTGTGGGGCAAGTGTATGGGGCAAGGCACCACTGGTTGGCAACTTCCGCCATCGTGCCGCTGAATGATTGTGGCTTTCGATTAATTTTCTCGGATAATATCGAATTAAATTTGGTAGCGGAGTGGCCCGATGTGACGTCTGTTGAAGAGGATGGATTCCGTCTGTTGCCAGGAGGCGCACGACTTGCCCTCTCCCCCATACCGCCCACCCCACCACGCATGCACCAAGCTACCATCAACACTTTATGCTGCCACCTGCGTGGGCAATGTGTAAAGGTGTCACTGCGTGCTCGCCGTGGTAGTGCACCGACTCACACCAGGAACCAAGTGAGATCTGAAACGGAGGTTCACACTAGCAACGTTTTTCCAAAATTTTGCTTGACTGGGTATCGGTAATTACATGGTATAAATTGCGCCGACACGATCAAGTTACTTCAAGGTCTTGGGAAGCCAGTCCTGATTCCGTTTTATCCAACGACGAGGGTCGAGCACGGCATGAGTTCGCACTCCGGTCCCGTATATCCCGCCGGTAAGCACACACTCGTTCCAAACAGGTCGCAGCTATTTCGCGAGGTTCCGTCTCGGTTGAGCAAGGGGTTGTCTAACGCTTTGAATCCACCGGAAGCACTGCAAAGCCAAACGTCAAGTGAAATAGCAAAGAGGAAAGTGTGGGAGGTGAGCCACTCACAGCTTTCCCGTCAGTTTAGGGTTTCTCAAAGCCGAAAACAAGCCCAAGTTGGGCAACTTTGAAAAGTCGGGAATGTCACCCGAGAAATCATTCCAGTCCAAGTGCAGCTGGCGAACGCTGTCGAGCGTGGTCATCGACTGCGGAATAAACCCAGTGAGACCGCTGTTCCGCATTATGTACAGGAACTCCAAATTCCGCAAGTTCCCAAAACAGTCCGGAAGTGACGTCTGCCCCGTTGTGAAGTTGCGGAGACTCAGGAACTCCAGTTTGGAGAATTCGCAGATTATAGATGGGACAGGACCCGCGGCGAGGGAGTTCTTGCTCAAGTCAAGCGAACAAAGATCTGGAAACGCAGAGTAGATTGTGTTGATGACAAGTTCGGGTGTCGCGGTGAGACCAAAGTACGTCAAGTCCAAGCCAATGATCCGACCGTTTGCGCAATCTGCATATCTGATATTTTTCAAAGTGTGAAGCGGGAACCTTGGTTGCATGTCCCCCAGAGTTGCAAAAAGGCGAACCTACCCCGAATTGCAACAGTCGTCGCCGAGATACGTCCCATTACCCAAAATCCGCTGCAAGACCGCACAATCCGCGGGAGCAGAAGTGGAGCGCGGGTGGCAGAGCTGGGCTTCTGGATCCCAAAATCGCTGAATGAAATAGTTGCGACCGTTCCATTGCTCGTTGTAGAGAGCACCGTGCTCGTCGATGGCAGGGTTGCCGTAGTTCCCTGCATCGGGTGAAGAGATGAATCGGTACAACCAGAAGGGAGGATTGAAAGCGTGACGTACATGCGCAGTTCAAGGCTGCCGTGATGAGTCGGCAATGAAGCCGTGAGATGTGAAGGGGTTTCGTGTTTCCCAAATACAATTAGAAGTACTCACCAGGCCCGCCTCCATCGTTCCATCCATCTGGCTTATTCGACCATGCATCCAGGGACGGATCCGAAACCTGACGATGGTGGTTGATTCATTCAACCCAACGTGCAGTATGCGGCGCAAGTGGTACAGAGCCGTACCGGATTAACAGCCACTTCCGCTATCCCCGTTGCAATGAAATCGACCATCAAGTCGACGTCGGGATTCCCATTGGGCGAAACGTATCCGTTGTATCGCGTGCATCCAATCCCGGCATTCTTTCCCACTGCTGACGCGCTTCCGGCAAAAATCCAGCGGAGGTTAGGTGCGCCGCTGTCAATTGGCTTGCCTGCCTGCTTTGCGGCGATTTGAAGCGCTTGGGTGGATGATCGTTCTTTCAATTGTGGGGGAGTGTGAGCCGAAACTAGAGCAGACTGAGGGTTTCTGCTGAGGACAGGGAAACTCACTGTAGCAATAGCCGTTCAAGAAACCCGCTTCAAGCGTCTGGCTGTCAGTCAGAATGAGGTATATGCCATTGGGATCTGATTGAAGTTGCCCGGCATTTATGTGGTTCTGAACTGGAACGATGATAACGACGATGGTCGTGAGTTGTGTGAAGAGGGCAATGCGGCGGTAATTAAAATTCGCAAAGGAGCCTTACGCAGAGTGAAGAGATCCTCATAGTTTTTCGAAGTGTGGAAGTTGAGATACTTGCCCAAAGAGTAGGAGGGGTCATCTGACTGCCCGGCAAGTCGGACTGTGTTCGATACGTATTTCTTGCGTGAAGTGCCATTTGTGTCTGTGGTGTAGTATCTAGCCAGGTTTTTTGTCGAGGGTAGCGTCAGGCGCTTCCGTGCAAAAGCACAACCGTAATCGCCATCCGTGTTCGGGTCGAGGTCGGACTCACTTCTTCACCACTTGCCACAAATCCGACGTATCCAAACCCCCGAGAAAGTTGGTGATGATGGACTTGCTTTCTGGGGACCAATTTGCACCGTACCACACTGATCACATTCGCACGAAAATGGAATTGAATGCGGGGAAGTGCCAAGTGCCCGGATGGCGGATTAATTAGAGGGGCGCCATTTCACGTAAGCGACTGAGGCATCAGATATTACCAATGTAAACGTTGATTGGTTCAGTCAGCGACTGTGCGAGGCCGGGCGTGTAGACTATCTGGGGTGGAACCACGGCCAAGCTATTCAATGCGGATGTCCCCTCCGGTATGAGAAGCAAGGCCCCTGCAAATGCAGAGAGCATCGCGATTGCCAACACAATGTACGAGCGACCCATTGATGAGCGAGGCGTGCCGGATGAAGGAGGATCTCGATGACGTCTGGATGGCAGACGGGGAAATTTTTACAAAGCTCTTGAAATTTTGCCGAAAAAGGGGGGTTACAAAGTTCAGGTTTTCACTACAGGTTCTCCGACTTTGAGAGCAAAAAGGCAGAAGGGACAGATTCCAAAGGACAGAACAAGGTTTGCACAAAAGAAAAAAGAAAGAAAAAATGAGTCGATACGATCCTAACACAGTTTACATCTTCGGACCACCAGCAGCTCCCCATCTCATACTGTCATGAATCGATGGTCCTCTTTGTACCAAATGGGGCCGCCATAACCTGCAGTTCCATCCTTCCGTCCCATCCTTCAAACTTTTCGGTCTTTTCAGTGGTAGGTACTTCTTGGATCCAGATGTCACAGCAATGCACTGGCTTCGAGCTGGCGCGTGGCATGCTCGCAAGGCTCCGTGAAGATGGCTGGGTGGATCCAGCAAAGGAGTGATTATAGGCGTCCGTCCTTCAACCCCAAAGCCATCTGGGCACCCCCGACCGAATCACTCCAATCGACGGAAGAGAAGGACGTCGAATGTTGGCTTTCGCTCGCGCGTTGTGTAACAGTCGCGGACTCTCGTGGACCATTACTGCTCACATGTCTCGCAATACACGGAGGCGGCAATCACGGGGGCGACGGGCGGCCCTCTTGATGAAACATCGGTAGACAATAGGATTTCTTTTCGCTTCTCCTGTCCCAAGGAAAGAGCGTTCCGAAAAAAATACGAGGTTGAGTGATCACCGCCAAAACCAGTTGGAAACCGCCTCGGAAAATGGAGAGGGAGACGTCTGAAGAGACGTGCACGACCGCATTCCCCCACCTCCCAAAAAAGTTTAGAAGTTCCTCCAAGTTTGGCGACTGCTCTGGCCTCCGGCAGACACTTCCAGCACTAACGACGGTCCAAAATCCAAAACGTCACTCATTCTGCCCATCAACAACAACTGAGAGATGGAAACCACTCTTTGGCCTTTTGGGCTTCTGGTTAGGCAAGCTCGAAGTTCAAAAGGAAGTAATCAGGGCTCGCCGAGACGAGCTCGTCCTCGTTCTCTCTTCTCCGAAAAGAAACGCATTTTCGCCAAGGTCTGCGTCCACCTGCGCCATCACTTTTGCGTCACATGGGATGCTACCTGTGGAAGCATTCCACAAATATAGTTCACAGGTCGCGAGCGACGTTTACTGCAAGCAAATGGAAAGTGGAAAGTGGACACGTTGGACAAGACAAGCTCGTCCGCGTTTTCTCTTCTCTCCAAAAAGGTGCAAACGCGCCGCCAAGTTCGACAATCTGCTCCTGTTTCCGGCTTCCAAGTTACGCTTTCAGCACCGTCTCCTCAAAGAACATCGCCACATCACTCATATCCCCCCATTGATCAAATAAAGAAGGAAGTGGGGCAAGAAGCGGTCGTCTCCTGGAGAGTAGAGACGTTCGACGAGCGGAAGACGTCCACGTTCTCGCTTCTCCCAAAAGTTGGACGGCAACAACTCGTTCCGACGCCCTTCTGCCGAAAACCTAGAGTGATTCAAAGCGCTCCGTTCCTTCGAGCTTCCCTTTGGGCAAGGAGATGAGATTAGGCAAAACGCTCGTAAAGAATGCACATTGAAGAATGGAGACGCTCAACGGGATGGAGAGTCGAGACACTGAGAAAGATCCACGGAGAGTGGAGGCGCTCGACGGGATGTAATGTACGACCTCGTCCGCGTTCTCTCTTCTCCCAAAACCAAAGTATCGATATCCAGCTTCCCAAGTCCCAAGTCCAGTACGAATTGCAAATATGAGAAAGTGGAAACAATCCACAGGCTGGGTTTAGCGCTCGACCCCCTGCACCGTTGGGGAAGCTCGAGAAGCTGAAGCTTGGGAGAGCGGCGGGCCAAGGTAGATGTTGCGTGGGAAGTGACACGTTCGACGAGACATACCCGTCGACGGTAGAAGCTCTCCCAAAAAAAGAAGAGGTACCTCCACGTTCCGAGTTCCAGTTCCACCTCCCCTTGGGGGAAGCGCGGTGTGTGCTGCCTCCCGAGTCCAAGTCCCGAGTCTGCGGAGACTGAGAAGGATCAGGATCAGGATCAGGATCAGGATCAGGATCAGGATCAGGATCAGGATCAGGATCAGGAGCAGGAGCAGGGGCAGGAGCTGGAGCAGGAGCAGGAGCAGGAGCAGGAGCAGGAGCTGGAGCAGGAGCAGGAGCAGGAGCAGGAGCAGGAGCAGGAGCAGGAGCTGGAGCTGGAGCAGGAGCAGGAGCAGGAGTAGGAGCAGGAGCAGGAGCTGGAGCTGTCACCACCCATGGCTCGGCTGGTTTTTGCGACAGCGTCAGCAGCAACGTCGGGTCATAGACTCCTGACTCCTCGCATCTGCCATCTGCCGTCTGCCAACTTTTCGTCACCGGTGGAGGGGAGCAGTCCGCTCGATGGGTACGACGGCTGTCATTGAGAAGTGTGTGACTGCGGAAGGTGCACAAAATAAGCTGGCAGGCGGGTCAGCGACCACCAGTGGGTACGGTGCACGGGCCGGGGCGCACCCGACGAGCCACCACGGCCGCGGTGACACGTGGGCGAGGACGAGAGTATACTGGGTGAAGGGTGAAGCAAAAGGCTGCGTTGGTGGGGCTCAGACTCTTGCGCGACGGCTGTGGAACCTTCATACCTTGCTGCTTTACAACGAGAGAGTCGCATAAAACTTGCAATAAACTAAACTTTACATTTTTAGTGTTAGTGGGACACAAGGTAAAGATGTTCCGAGCGTACTGATAGGGAAAACCACATGGACCGGTCAGGTCATCAGGTTCGCGCAGTGTGGCGGAGCGTGGAGCGTGGAGAGATAAATGCGGGGTAGCGATGGGAGAGTGGACGAGTCCTTTTTGGGGACTGGCGCGAGGCACGATGCGTTTGGCGGAGGGGCCGGTGATGCTTGGGCTGGGAGACGAGTGACGGAAGGACGGAACGGGCGATTCCTTCCTTATCGTCCTTTTTGCATGCACTTATACCAATAGTACTTTAAACGTAGCAAGAAAAAAAAACGTGAATATATATTGGAGGAACGACCCGTCAACCCAGTCAGGCTCCGCTTTGGTCGTCTCGCGCTGATTGACCCGATCGTACCCGAGTCTCTCCCCTTCTGCCCACTTCTCTGCCCATCCGCTGCGCCACTCGCGCCGTGCCCTCTCCGTCTCCCCCTCCCTCCGCAATGTCCGCGCACGCCGACGTCCTCCTCATCTCGGCAATTGACAGAAACGACGCGCAGCGCGTGCGATCCCTCCTTGCATCCGGCGCAGACCCGAACGCGCGTAAAGTCCTGCACCTCTCCGCGCTCGTCCAGCCGGAACCGCCCTCCTTCAGCCAGCCCGAAACGGACCCCGAACCCGAACCCGAGCCCCAATCCCACTCCCACTCCCACTCCCACTCCCAGGCCAAAGCGCACGCCCACGCCCACGCCGGGAGAGGCATCCGTACAATGCGAGACGTCGCGTACGGAGAGTCGGCCCTCGCGTGTGCCATCTTGGCAAACAATGCCGTCATTGTCCAGATCCTCCTCGAGGCCGGGGCCGACCCAAACATGCCCGTAAAATGGCCAATTGCAAACGCGTGGCTCCCGCCCTCGTCGTCGGCTCCGTCTCCGTCTTCGCCGTCGTTGAGTGGTGCAGTGGTGAGTAGGAGCCGAGTGGTCACACCGGAAAGAACCCGAGGCATAAGCGTGACAGCGCTGACCGAGGAGAGCGATCCCACGCAGAGCGGACACTGAGTCAGCCGGACGTGTGGAGTGATTCTACGTGGAGCGACTTCCTCCACCCTAGGAGTACGTACAACGCGGATGGCGTATCGAGTGACCCGAGATCTCGGAGCATTTTATTTCATCACTAAAGGGAGGGGTATACACTGCTTCGATGGACAGGTGCCAACCTTTGCTGATGCTGACACCACCTCCCCATCCCCAGCCTACCACCCCTCTCTCCTCCTCTCCAACCCTCGCCCTCTCAACCTCTCCCACATCCCCATCAGCCCCATCAACCCCCACAACCCCCGCCTCACTCACCCCCCCATCATGGTCCCACGACGCCTGGATCCTCCGCCGCTGGTACTACCACCTCTCCTACCCCTCCCACCTGCACCTCGCCCTCGCCCTCTCACCGTCCGCGACGGCATGGGCCGGATCCCCCGCCAAACACCTCCAGCAGGACGCCGAGCGCGGTGTGTTGAGGGTCAATAAACGCGGTGGGAAAGTTGCACTCAGGAATCCCGTGGGGAGGACCACGTACGAAGTCGTGCGTGGTGCGCCCCGGGAGAAGGCCGAGGTTGTGCAGACGCTGGTCAGGTATGGCGCCAAAGTGGATAAGGAGGTCGTGGATGCGGTTAGGGCCCGAGTCGGGGAGGAGTGTTGCAAGGTTGTGCAGGCGTATGCGGAGGGGACCCTCGCGACGACGATTCCCCGGGGTGGTGCCACACACACGCGCGGTGGTATTGTTCCACCCGCAGGAGCGCCGCCGATTGTGGCACCGTCGCCTCGTAAGGCAACCTCGCACGCACTTGCCCCTACCCCTGCTATGGTCACGGTCACGGCCCCGGCCCCAACCGCACACACCGGAAGCACAGTCGGCGTGGACAGATCACGCACGCCGACCGCATCCGCAACGCAGCACATCCACCTCCGCGCCGGCGCCGGCGCTGGGGCCAAGACGCCCACCCCTACCACCGTCGCCGCCACCGTGTCCGTGTCCACAGCCACGGCCGTCGCCGTCGCCGTCGCGCACCCGGACGTCGGTGACGGCGGGGAGGTGGAACTTGCGGAGGAGACGAGGGATGTGTGGGGGTGGTTGGAGGATGCGGCGAGGGTGGTTATGAAGTGGGGGATTGGGTGAGAGGGGATGGTGGGCGGTGGGCGGACGGTGTCGGCGGGTCGGCGCGTTGGCGTGGTGTGCGTGGTCAGGGCGGAGGTTTTGTGGAGTGGGGGGCCGTAAAGGAGGGAATGGATCGTGTGGGCGGATGAGAGAGTCACGGTGGCCGGTCGGTCAGAATCGGATAGTAGACGCCGGATGGGGTGGCGGTTGGTAACGCTCCACAGGTTCGTGGAGGAGTCCGCGGTGGGAGGACCCAAAGCTGATGAGCGGAGGCTCACCATACGGCTGGCCTGGACCTCATTCCTGGACTTAAATTTTGCGTGGAAAAGTGCAGACGTGTGGACTTGCGGTTTTCCGGACGTGTGTTTTGATCGGACTCGGGGTTCCATTTCATTCCCCTCCGACGTGTGTTTTGATCGGACTCGGGGTTCCGTTTCATTCCCCTCCGACGTGTGTTTTGATCGGACTCGGGGTTCCGTTTCATTCTCCGACGAGTGTTTCGATCGGACTTGGTTTCCCTTTCATCCCCCCTTCATTCCCTTTTCATTCCCTTCCATTCCCCTGCCCTTTGTTTCTTTCTCGTTTGTTTTTTTTGCTTCATTTTGCGGTGTCTTGCTTTCCTCTTTTCGTTGTGCCTTTTTTTGGTTTCTTCCCAGTGTTTGTGCCCCATCTTTCATTCCCCAACTCATCCCCTTGGATTCCCCTGCGTCGGCCGTCGTATCCCTAGACTTGCTCTAAAATGCATCCCTCACTTTTGATATTGGAGACGTGGAACGTGAAAAGTAACTTATAGAATGGGTGTGGAGCGTTGGATTCCCCGTAGACAGTTTTCCCTCTTCCGCAATAAAAAGCGATGTATTGTTTGGTTTAAAAATGCTGTATTCCATCATATGCAACTGCATTGTCACCCGGTTCAGCCTGCCCGATGCATCACCAACTGAAATGTTGCACATCCTTCCATTCGTTGCGCTAAGGCATATGTCGACAAGCTTACAAGCTTCTATTAGATTTCCCTGTTACTCGTGATTTGTGCAAAATGCGCTTTGTACATATCAAACATGTGTCCTGACGAGATTGCTAAATGCTGGTACTATGCTGGTTCTACAATGCTTGCATGTATCTCCTCTTGAGTCCTTTGTAAAGCTCGACGATTGCTTGGAAAATGATGGTCGAGCCAATGATGAGACCCCACTCCCATCTGCACAATTTACAGCGCGACTCAGTGAACATAACGTCCGGTGAAACTAAGTTAGATGCTCACGTTATTCCGCCTTGCATGAAGACATCCGTGTTGACGAATGGAATGTACACGGTTACACCTGCCGGTCAAGTGGCACATTACGGCTCGTGATGGACTCGGAATAAAATATGACTATTGTTTACGTACCCGTCAATATTAACCCCAGAACAGCAATAGCGAGAATCGATTTGTTGGCGTGCAAACGTGATTTGAACGCGCTCTTTCGAGCATGACGGCAATTGAACCCATGAACCAAGAGTTGAAGCGTCAAGGTAACAAAAGCAGTTGCGCGGGCTTTGAAAATTGTATCACAGTTCTCGCTCGGAGCATAAGAGTGGTTACAGTGTCCGGAATCCGAGAAGGAAGTCCCAGTCGCGAAAACGGGAATAAGGAATGTAGCCAAAGAGAGAACACCTTGCGCCACACCATAAACAACTTGGGACGGACGTTATGTATATCAAACAAGGGGTTCAGAGAACTAAATGATCACTCACTCATGTCCATAATAACCTCCGTCGTGAAAACTCCCGATTTGATGGGTCTAGGTTGCGATTGTTGTTAGCGTGCGATAGAAATCAAAGCACGAGTAAACATACTTCGGAGGCTTTCGCATAATGTCACTGCTAGCCCGCTCTTGACCTAGAGCCTGTGAGAACATGCGTGAAATCAGATTTAATCCCCCCTCCCCCCTTTCAGAGCTCGCCACTCACGAGTGCGATGGGAGAACTCGTGACCATGTTAACCCACAGAATCTGAATGGGTGACATGGGGAAAATCGCCTGACGAAACGTAGGTTACGATGTGTCCTTTTCATCTTGAGAAACCCATTGCTTACTTCGCCATATTTGTTCCTGCACGCGAGACCAATGACGAGGATAATTACTTCCGCAATGTTACCGGTGAAAAGGTGAACTATAAATTTGGTGATGTTTTCGAAGATTCTGCGCCCTTCCTGGATCGCCGCAACAACTTAATGAGGGTGCAAATGTCAGAAAGAATACACGGGACTTCTCAACGTCGAACTTACTTGTCGCAAAGTTGTCATCAGTTAAAACAATTGATGCGATGCTTTTCGTCACCTCACTACCCCCAAGACCCACTGAGAGAATGATTTCGTGAGAAACGATCCCTCCCGTCACTAGGACATCCGCAACTCACTTGCGATTCCTATATCAGCAGCTTTAAGTGCCGGGGCGTCTTTGATTGATTTTTAGCACGAAAGTAACTCCTGGACAGTAATTGAGGCAGGAGCTCACCGTTAGAACCATCACCAGTCTAGAATCAAACCGAATCGCTTCTAGCTTCAGAAAATTATTTAACAGAGCGACAATGCCACTCACCATAGCAACAAACTTCTCGCGCTTGTGAAGTGCTCGTACTACTCCAACTTTGCTCGCCGGGGCACATCGCGCAAGAACGCGGGGCAATTTCGGACGTGCGTCGACTTCTTCGGGTGCCAAGTTGTCGAATTCCGCAGCGGCAACCACCAAAGCGGGATCAGTGGCCTCGCTGGCTCCAATAATACTGACTTGTTGAGCAATCGCACGAGCCGTGGTAATGTGATCCCCGGTCTGGACGCAAGGTGTCAGAAATTGATGAAAAGGGAAGAACGTCTTGTCACCTTACCGCCATTCGAACAGTAACTGTTCAAGAAGGTTTATCAGACATAATCTCGGATAACCAGCAAAGGCAGTGCTTACTTCCGGCTTGGATACATTCCAGAACGGCACCTTTCGTCTCATGACGTGGTGGGTCATACATGCCGACTCTGTGAAAGGGAACTTTGATATGTGGCAACTAGCGAGAGAACCGTGCAGACTCGTGGACGTACAAGCCGAGGAAAGTGAGACCGTGCTCCAGCACCAGCCTCTTGTCTAGTCCAAGTCTCTCAAAGAGGTCCACCGCGGTTTCATTTTCCAAAAGAGAGACGTCGAAGACTTTGTACGCCAAAGAAAGTACCCGAAGCGCTTCAGAGGCAAGGTTCTCGGTCTCATTATGAATGGAAGAGAGAAAGTCTAGATTAAAAGCATTAGCTTCGGGAAGACAAAGTCAGTGAGACCACGAACGTTATTAACGTACCTTCACTGATCGGAGCAAACCCATTCTTTGTCGCAGCTTCAATGGAGCATTCAAGAGTTCTCTCTACCGCTCCCTTTGGCACGAATGGAAAATAGATCGGAGGATGCCGAAATTGGTTTAGCTACATATTATCTTACCTTCACCAAGACCCACACCTGCCCCGCCTTTCGATCAAGATACGCAACAGACATTCGCTTGATGGAAGGATCGAAAGGCTGTTCGCCCATGAACTCTAGGTTATTCACAAACCTGAAGAGTGACGAAATAAAGTTCACCACAAACGTCCAGAAAATCCATAGCATACTTACTCGTCATTCTCATCGAGAGCTTTCCTCGAGAAAACATCCAAAGCTACCTCTGTAGGGTCTCCTGTCGCTTTCCAGTGCTGATCGTCGTCCAAATACAAAGTTGACGTTTTGCACAAATATGCCACCAAGGCAGCACGATCTGAAAACAAAATTGATTTAAGTTCATGCACCTCAATTATCACATCATGATCCAATTACTCACATAGCGCAGTGTTCGTAGCCTGAATGTCAGACTTGGAAACCGTGACGGACGAACTCCCGCCATTCTTCACGAATATGTCTCCAGATGGTTGAAGTCCCCTCGCACTGATTATGTATGACGTTTGTGCAATGTGGGCTTGCGTCACAGCCCTGCGAAACAAGTGTTGAAAACAGATGACGGAAGCGGTAAATAACGCGTCGGAACCGGAACATACATTTTCCCTTGCGTCAACCTGCGAGAAAGACGTATGTTAACGCTCTTCGCTGAACAACTCAAAATCCCACGCTGCTGAACTCACGTGCCGGTTTTGTCGGAAACAATGTCGGTCACCTTCCCCAAGGCTTCGAGACTCGAAATTTTCCGCACAATCGCCTTCTGTTTGGCCATACGTGAGACTCCTTGCGAGAGGACAACAATGAGAACGGCTGGAAGCCCTTCCGGAATAATCGCGACCTGGGAAGCAGCTTGAGTGGAAATGAAAGCACAACCACGCAGCCATCCAACTCACGCCGACAGATACGGCATACAGAAGAGTTTCATTGCTCCAGCGAAACCCGCTCGCAGCAAATACAACAACACCGAGGACAATCGCTACTCCAAGGAGCACGTACATAGTGCGTTCCAACGTGATCTAGGAGGAGCAGACTTATTAGCACGAGTAGACGATTGGAGCCTTATTGGCTAAAGAACTCACCTGTAGAGGTGTTTTGTCTGACTTCTTGCTTGACTTGGTTCCATCCTGGGGGTCTGAGCCAAGGCTCTTTGCGATCTTTCCAATCTCTGTGTTCAAGCCCGTTCCTACGACGATGCCCCTACCTCGACCTTTTGTTACGGTCGAGTTTTTGAAAGCGATGTTCTTGCGATCGGGAACGGGTACATTGGCCGGAGTTCCTGGTGGCAAGTTGATGACCTTTCGCACTGGCAGTGATTCCCCGGTCAGCAGCGCTTCATCAATTTCAAAATTGATCGCTGAGATGATACGAATGTCTGCTGGGATGATGTCCTGTGCATTCTCGTGTTAATGGATCCATCGTACTCCGAAACCTGATAAAGCACACTCACCCCTTCCTCCAACGTCACCAAGTCACCAATGACCAAGTCTCCCGTTGGAATGTCGACAGGCTCCCTGCTCCCTTGAGTATCCTCCCCGGATCCGCTGTCTTTCGGCTTGTGAACATCTAAATGCGCTTTCAATGCCAGTGCTTCCTCCAAGGCGTTCGCTCGTTCTTCATCAGGAGTGGACGGCTCGACTTGGACGTCAACGTCTTCAACTGATTGAATAATTTCAGCGAATTCTTCGGTGACGTGTCGTTTCCCACTCCGTACCACTCTTGCTGTAGGTGACGACATGGCTCGCAAAGCTTCCATGGTTTTCTCTCCGCGATACTCTTGAGCAAAGCCGATACCAGTGTTTATAAGGATAACAAGAAGAAGCGTGACGGCCACAGGCTGGAGACGGAACGACAGTCAGCACTATCGGACCGACAAAGAGAGCGTCAACTCACGTAATCCTTGACGACAACGCTAAATATGAGAGCAATAGCCAGGACAAAGTTCATCGCATTGACGATATTATCGAATAGTATCTGAACAAAGGAGCGAGTTCGTTATCACTTCGTTGTGCGAGAACATTTTCATCACGAACCTTGAAAGCCGAAGGTCCCGTGTCCCCAAAGAGTTCATTCTGACCATATTCCTCCAAGCGACGCTAAATGTAGTAGAGCGTGCGTCATTGTGTTGTACTCTGGGGGAAGGGCGTCCACTCACCAAAGCATCATCCTCAGGAAGTCCCCTTTCAGCGTCTTAAAGGCGGGCCGATGAGCACATGAGGCTTGACTCGAATGCTTGAAAAGATGTGCCTCACCAGTCTTCAGCGATTGTATTGTGTCATTTGCGGACACAAAGTGAAAGCCCTCAGATCGCAGCGTGTTCAGCACTTCCTTCAAGTGAGCGTCCTGCCGTTGAGACGCCGCTAGCTGGATGCGGGCGCGTCCAGCTCCAAAGATCCTCATCGTGATTGGAATGATGTGTCAGCGGGATCGAAAGGAGTTTTATGAAATTTAAGGTTCGGTTTTGCGACAGGTCACATGTCCGTCTGGCGAGTGATGTCACAGTCCATCATTTTGCGTTTCGTTGCCATTACTCACCCGTAGCCCCGGAGTCTGGTTACGCGAATACTACATCTGGATTCAGATTGATCGAATAAGCTAGATTACAGTAACCACACACGAACAAAATACACTTATAACAACTACTCCAAATAATTGAGTCCGTTATCGGGCAAGTTCCGCGCGTCCAAAATGTCGACATGTAATTCATTCTCCGCCACAACCGCTGCTCTAATCACAGCCGGGTTACCTCTCCACGTTGCGTCGACGCGGATTCCGTACTGTGGGTCTGCGGTGTGCCAGTCGCTCCGTGTGCCTCCTCGCAAATCGCGAAGGCTCTTGTTCCCTAGACCCAAGTTGACGGCAAAGTCTTGCGCGAGAAGTCTCAAGGCCGAATTCGTTCCCGAAAAGCGGATGGAGGCGCCGTAGAATTGGGAGGAGGTGTTGGAATCTTGCCTAAAGAAGAAGGCGGTATAGCACCAGTCTGAATCAATGTCTTCCCGGCGTCGAGCATGGGAGATGAACGATGAGAAGGTGGGAGAAAGTATTGATTGAAATTCATCGGCACGAAGCCTGAGAAAGGAGTGAGTGAAATTGTGGAGGTATCTTCAGGAGTTTACGCAATTTCCTCACCACCAATATGTGCTTCGAAAGTTCTTCACTTCTGGAGCGGCAGGAAGTCGTTCACCAATGTCTTCCATGCCCTGTGCCCATGGGTAGAATTCCCGCACGATTCGCGTTGGTGACATCCCAAAGCACAGTGACGGAAACAAATCATTGACTTCCACGATCTTGTTCGCGTCCTTGTGCGCTGCTTCCAGGTGGCCATCCAGCTGTTCTCGCGTACCGACCCACGTGCAATCCGGGGAATGTATGCAGCGCACCCTTAGCGATGCCAGGATGGATTTCACGAGAATGGCGCTGTCGCGAAGCTGGGATTCGCTCAGGGAAGCGCGCGATTGTGGACAGGTTGCATTTCGTTGGAGCCCTAAGCTAAGTGACTTCTAAGTCGTCTTGGGTACGAAAAACAGCACCGACTGCGAGACCTACATAAGTGAATACACTGTCTGCAAAACGTGTGCGGCTGGGTGCATCCATCGTCGACAGGATCGACGACTGGACGGAGGTGGGGAAGAAAAAGGCGATATATGGAGACGATGAACCACGGCAGCAGACCTCCCCCGCGCTGGATTCACCCACTCGGGCACTGGCACACGATGCACACAAGGTGTGGCGACGGCGGGTCGATGTACTCGAGCTCTTGCGAAGTGTAAGGGAAGAACATCATCTGAAAATAAACACTTGGACTGGGTCACATAGAGATAAGGCTCACTTTGCAACACTTCATCCCTTTTGAATTGCGCCAACGTGGGAACTACTCCGTGTAATTTAACCCGTTATCGGGCAAGTTATGTGCTTCTTAAATGTCGACAAAGAATTCATTCTCCGTCACAACCGCTGCTCTGATGACAGCGGGAGAACCTCTCCATGTTGCTTCGACCCGAAACCCGTACCGTGGGTCCGTGGGCTTCCAGTCTCGAGTGCCGCCTCGCAGGTCTCGAAGGTTCTTGCTATCTAGGCGGAGGTGGGCCCCAAAGTCTTGCGCAAGGGTACACGGCCGGAATTCCACCAGGGATGACCACCCGGTATTCCAGGTTGCTCGATATGGGTCACTAGGCTGGCCAAGTATAGGCCCCAGCCTGTACTGACTGTAGGGGCGGGGGCTGGGAACGGCTGGAGGTTCCACGTTCCTCCACACCCGATTCCACGGCCGAGTTTTCTCCGGACAAGCGGATGGAAGCGCCGTAGAATTGGAGGAGTCGTTTGATCTTGCCTGAAGAAGAAGGTGGTGTTGCACAAGTCTGAATCAATGTCTTCGCGGCGCCGAGCATTGGCGATATATGATGAAAAGGTTGAAGAGAGAATAGATTCCACATCACCAGAAGGAAGCCTAAGGAAAGGGAAAACATAACCGTCAGATTATGGGAGGTGCCGACAGAGTTTATGTTGTTTCCTCACCACCAATACGTGCTTCGAAAGTTTGTCACTTCTTCTGCGACGGGAAGATTCTCTCGGAAGTTTTCGAAGCGCTCCCTGGATGAGTAGAACTCTTGCGCGATTTGCTCCGGTGACACTCCAAAGTACAACGAAGGAAACAAATCGTTGACTTCCAGAATCGTTTTCACATCCTTGTCTTCCGCTCCCACAGATCTGGACGGACGTGGTGCGGTGGGGACGGGGAGTGGGTGGGGAAACGGACATAGTATTGAGACGATGGAAACGCAGCAGAAGGCACACGATTGCATATCGGGTGCGGAAACATCGGGTCGACGTACTCGACCTTTTGTGAAGCGTGCAGCATGAGATGCGTGTGGATTGGATTGGATGTGGACTGGTTTGAATATATGTGTGGAGTATATGTTCGATGTGGGAGGGAGCCACATCCCTGTACCCCTGAAGCTGACTGGATGAGAAGTTATGTAATTGCTTGCAGAGCTTACTGGAGTCGCGGGATCGTTATGATTCTTCGGTTGAAGTTTAATGAATTTCTGGTCGCTTCATTTCTTGTTGAGTACATCGATAGCAGTAAGGGCGAGGGGGGGTTTGTGAGGAGACAAGACTTATGAATTGGCACACCAATGGCACATCGTGTCCATTTTGTACATGGAATGGGGTCTTTCAATGGTTTTAAGGCGGGGGGGGGGGAACTGCATTCTTTCTGCAGGCTGGATGAAGCGGAGTGGACCTTCGTGACTCATGCTGCTGTGCCACGGACCAAAGTTTTGATCAAGGTGTCCCCTCCCATCTCTTCGCAACACTTCCCATTGGATGTCGGAGGCGCCAATCAGCAGCACGTGCGCTCGAAGCAGCATTTTACTTCGATGACCCGTGGGGGTCTACCCGCATTCACGTGCGGGAAGAGCAGTGTGGCGTCTCGCTGGTCCATCCCAAGACATCCGGCATCCAGGGTCTCCTCGCAGGCTTGCTGAACGCTCGGGCGAGGGTGGTGTGGCATTAAGCCAAGGATCAGCATGGGAGTGTGTATGATGTAGTTATGGGACACAAGAGCGACAACCTCCTTGTGGTGTGTCCTGGGCAACGGCTCAGAGGGGAGCTGACCTCTCTGGGACGGCGAAGTCGCTCTACTACTGTGTACTAGTGAACTGTCGAACGATGGAATAAACCGCGATGGAACTCCGGTGTTGGAAGAAGACCGAATTGAATGCCATCAACCAATAGATGATCGTACACTCTGACGGACTCCCACTCCTCCCAATCCTCGCCAGAGTCCCAACCGAACGGAACTGCCATCGGTTTATGCCACTGTGTTGGGGTCTTCCTTCGTATTGTTGCCTAGGCCACAGCATCCAGTTCAAGCCCTCCATCAAAACAGGATGGAACCACCACGTAATCACAGCCGTGGCGATTAGTTGCTTATGGTTTTATATGTGGTGTAAGTCCTGGTTGGTGGGAAAGGATATTGTGGTGGATTGCTCACATTGCTATTGCAAGGACCAATTCAATCTATTGGCGAAGACTTCCACCCAATCTCCACCCACCTACCCACCCCGTTCCCTCTTTACTATAATGGCGAAATCTCTCTGTGGATGCGCGGCCAAAGATGAGGTTGATCGATGACCCAGGCGGCCAAAGGTGAGTCTCCTCGAGGAGCACTCGAACGTTATAAGAAGACCTCCGCAATGAATTTGCACCAAATCAATTCAAGACCGCCATGAGACTCTCCGGCACTCCGTCGTGGTGGACGCTCGCGGTCTTCATCGTCGCAATCGCTCACTTCTCCCAAGTCCGCGGGGTCGTCCTCAACGAACGC
>KQ965887.1:10540-64104 GCA_001574975.1 Gonapodya prolifera JEL478
GAACACAAAACAGATGGAATGGACATGCTTGTGGGTTTCCTCGGTCGTCGACCGGAAATGGATCCGTTCCTTGTGAGCTTAGGGCTGAAATCTCTGCCCGCGGGTGTAGATAAGCGTGCTGCGTTATAAAATGGTGAAAACGAATGAATGGGGGCAAACCTCTGCCAAAACACAAAAGGGTCAGTTCACATTCCCGCTAATTTTTCACGACCATCAATCATTTCCGTTCGGCATCATGAGCTTGGATCCCTTAGAAACGCTGCAAGCAGTTGCCATCGCCTTTGAAGCTCTGAACCCCGAGCATCTGGAACTCAAAGCCACCGCTGATGCCATTGGAAAAGTCGCTCCATTGTACAGTACGTGGTCTCAATAAACTTCCCGTCACTACTCGGTGGCTGACGCTCGCTTGATGTGATGCTCGGCCCTCATGCGATCGTCCCCGCGCCAATCACACATGATCGCTTTTCACAGCCATCTTTTTCAGCACAGGGAAGCTCACGGATATTCTGACGAATGATCTCATTGCACACAAGAATGAGCTCTTGGATCCAACGGAGAAGAACCAGCACAAACTCGCTGCAGAAGACATTGAGCAGGGTCAACTCTTCCCAACACTACTGAAAGAGATCGAAGCTTGTGGAGGGAAAGATACCGTAAAGAAAGGTGGAACTGGTGAGCTGTCTGCTATCTCAGCTGTGCAAAGGATGGTATTTCAACCTTCCTCAACTCAAAGCTACCGCCACATGGGGCGGTATCTGGTCGACACGAATTCTGCGATTTGTCGCCAACTTCATGCTAAATTTGCGAGATGCTTCCCGGTTCCCAAGACCTCCTGCGTCCGCCAAGGCCGCATATAAGGATTCTATCGGGAAGTTCCACGGATTCGCAGTCTCCATGATTGTCAGCACCGCGATGAGCTTGGTACCTGGATCTCGGGACGACTTGATTAAAAAGTTTGGCGGTAGTGATGAGGCGCTTGCCAAATTGGACAGGGCTTTCACAGCAATCGATAAAGTGACGACTGTACTAGAAAAGTGGTTCCAGGCTAACGTGGATGCCAAAATAGTGTAAATTTATTAGCGGTACCGGCTTTTTACATTGGAACGAGTCAGCAGTTGCTAAAAATATTCACGTTGCGGTTGTACAGAGACTTCATTAAAAGTACTGCATTTAATGACAAAATTGCGAAGCTTGTACTTGATAATTGAAATCACATTTTCTCAAGCATGTCAAAAAAGAACGGTGCAGAGACTCCCTCCGGACTTAATAACGTGAGCCTGACTCAATAAGTAATTCGCCCGCCAAAAGTCTCCAATCGGAACTCCGTCATTCAATCACAACCTCACGTCGTCGCTCGATGGAACAACTTGTCATCTCTTAACCTCTAACGGAGGGATCTACAATCCTTAAGAAAGCGGAAGAAAAGCTCCAGGATGTGAGTACAGCGGATGTGACAACAGGTGGTACCAACGACAGATAAGCGCTGACGTCAAGAAACCGACTTTGCCTGAAGGTCAAGAACTAGATGGAAATGGGATTTGGAGGGAAATACGAAGCCGGGCGGTCAGCCTCCAGCTTTCACAGACTGGGAGAGAGTCTACGTCGCCGAAGAGCAAAAGCAAATTGAGGACAAAGCGACAAAGGAGGGGCGCGCTCCCGACACCGAGGAAAGGAAGGAACTCAAATCAAAGATGTGATAAAGCGTGAATAAAGGGGCACAAAAGATTGTCGCGCAGACATTTGAATACATTCTACGACCAATTTACAAATGTCCACATCCTTAGCTATTTACATCCCATGCCCACTATCAAAAAGTACTTGGAGACTTCCGCATTTGTTCGTGGAAGAAGACTTGTCCGTTTGGCATTTCCCCAGTCTGCTTATGAAAGCATGGACGTCCATAGTAACGTCCAAACCGACATTGCCCTATTTGAAGCCGCTGCTACCACCAGATCCTTTGAAGCCGTACTTCTTCCGTTCATAGAAGAGGTCAGTCTTGGAAGACCCAAGATTGATGATTTTAGGGCATCCATCACGCTGAAAAAGTGTCAGTATCTGCGCTAGTCACGACGAAGCCACCCAAGAACATTGAGACACTCACATCCTTCTCTTGCGTCGTACACTCCTTACAGTAGTACGCATCCGAAATGCCCATACCTCCGCAGATTACGCAACGCCCCTGATAAGAACCATAGTTGCATTCGTCGCAGATCCTCACAAGGATGTTCGGCTTCACGTAGGAGTCGCAGATAACACACTTGCCGTCACACTTTGGCCGTGAACATGCGCGCCAAGGACCGTAGATGTGGGAGTGGACGAGGACACGGTTTCAAAGTGTGTTGGTGTGTCAGATTCAGAATCAACCCGCGACTTGAACAAGAGGCCTAAACGTACCTTCTCGCACAGGCGTCCGATCGCTGTGAGGTTTGAAGTTTCCAGAACAATGTTCCGATTTCGAGTGATGGGCAGAATGAGAGTTGATTGGGATCAGAATTTTCTAGCACCTTCCATGAGAAGTAGATCGTCGCAGAGCAGCACTCGCCAATTCCAGGTTGCTTCCGGCACATGATCAGGTCAGGGTGGTGCTTCGCCATCGTTTGGAGGAATGGATTGGGGTCGAGGTGTTTTTATATCGTTGCCACTTATGTTGTGCAACGAAACCCACTTTGAAATGAGTACAAAACCAATAATACACCGTTACCCATTACCTTAAATTGTAATATGTCACTAGCGTTTATTTTGTGTGACTTCAGTCAGAGTAAATTTTGTAGAACAGGCCAGAACTAATAATTGCGTATCTTCGACAATCGCAATGTTTATCAATATATTTCGCGTACCACATTTTTGCAAAGACTTCGAATTGTGCGCATTTTCGAAGTCTGTGTCCACAGCAACCAACGCGATCTTCTTTCATGGAATCTGCGACGGATAGATCCTCTCCCACCCCGCCTCCACAAAAACCCGAGGGAGAGGACGCGCAGGAGAAGAAAGAGCCCTTTCGGGACCGAATGCGGCGTCTGCTCGCATCACCTCTTCCTCCACCATCCCCCTACCCGAACCGAAATGTGTACGTCAATATCGACCACATTCGGGTCTTGATTGAGTCTGGAGTCCTATTTGGCCTTTTTGTTGGCGGTTTTCTTGGAGCCAGATCCCGCCGACTGCAATTCTTGGCGGAAAATGCCCATCGACTGCCTCGCACACAACGAGGGTGGTTCTTGTACCACCGAGAGCGCAACTACCAGGTCGGCAAGCATGCAGGAAAGGTTGGATTTAAGTTCGGTGTCAGGGTGGCCCTTTTGAGTGGGACCTTTGGAGTTATAGAGACTGCCATTGATGTAGCGAGAGACGATGAAGACTGGATTAGTTCGGTGATCAGTGGAACTCTCACTGGTATCATATTTTCCGGGGCAGGTGAGCTCGATAATTGTGGAACTGTGTTGCTTCATCTCAGAGACTCTGTTAACCATTTACATTAGCGCGACTGCCTCGATCGTCGGCGCTTCGCTTCCTAGGCTATTCAGCAATCGCCGGACTTTCGGTCGGATTGTCTCAGGATTTGTATCGATATCTATATGGGGAGTCTGCAAAGTACCCTGTTTTGGAGGAGCGAACTTGGCAAAAGCTTTTGGAAACATCGTCTCAACGGAAGGAGGCTGAAGAAAAAGGACTTGCTGTTGCGGTGTAATTGATTTAATGAAAAAAAAATGTGCTCATCTCGGTAGTCACAAGGGGAAGGGTTCGCGGCAGTCTAAATTTCAACAGCTAGCTGACTGTTCAGTATGCCCGCCACTGCATCACACTTTCAATGTTCCTTTTGTACCGACACTCAGCGTGGACAAGCATAGAGCCCAGAGTCCAATTTACCTTCACGCATCTTCCATTGTGCTGGTCGACCATGATCACCAGCAAACAACAATACGTGTAAACATCCACCTGGCAAGATAATCAGTTCTCCCTGAACAACAGCCCAGCCCATCCAACTCCGAACCTCTTCCAACTCTCTTGCTCTTAGTGCTTTGAACTTTAAAAGTGACGTCTGTATTGGCGAACGTTTCTTTCTCACGATACTAAAATACGTCGAAAATACCACGTGTCTCTGTCCACGAAAACTTGTATTCCGGGATACAGATCCCCACTGTCTGTCTGTTTCAACGTGATCAAACGCCTTAAATAATGTGACTGAAAACGTCCCAGTACCTATTGGAAACCTCCACCACCTCCAGACGCTTTAAAGCCGTTTTTTTCCGCTCATAGAAGAGGCCAGTCTTGGAAGATCCAAGATTGAAGATTTTTTGACACCCGTCACGCTTCAAAGTCACGCACGTCCGTGGTCATGTCAGTACCACACAAACTACCACCCCCGAGCCCAACAAAGCACCCACATCCTTCTCCTGCAGTGTACACTCCTTGCAGTAATACGCGCCGAAATACCTGGACCTCCGCAGATCACGCAACGGCCCCGATAGGAACCATAATTGCATTCGTCGCAAATCCGTACGAGGACGTGGGGCTTCACGTAGGAGTCGCAGATGACGCACTTGCCGTCGTCCTTGCATCAGTTGGCGTGTGTGTAAAGGGAAGTAGACCGGGGTTGAAGTCGAGTACCACCGTTGCCGGGTTTTGTCAGTTTAGCAATCAAGAAACGGTAGGGAAATGTGCCAAAGGCGTAACTTCTCGCCCAAGCGTCCGATCGCTGTGAAGTAACCTTTTCCGGAATGATGTTTCAATGTGGATTGACGTTCATTCATTGATTGGCAACAGAGCTTTCAGCACCTCCACTGGCAGCACTCGCCGATTCCAGGCTGCTTGCGGCACATGAAAAGGTCCGGGTGATGCTTCGCCATCGCTGTAACACTGTAATAACAGTTGCTGCGCACGGAACTCGGCGATCAACTTTCCAGTTTTGTTGTTCACCCACCTTTTGAAGAGCGAGGAACTTAGAATAGTGTGAGACATACGATATTTTATTTCGGTCTAATCACTCTACAAACTATTCTGCATGCTACACACTACTTCACTTTTGGATCTGCAAAGTACCTCGCGACTTCCTCCCCACGTCGCTTGCCCTCCCTCGCACCCCCATGCGCATACCCGATACCATCGTCGGGTCCTGCAGTCCACTCTCCCGCAAACCGTAGCGTGCCGACCGTGCCGACCGTGCCGACAGTCGCGGCGCTAGCGCTAGCAAGGACGGATCGAAGTTTGGGGAGTAGAGTTTCGGACAGGGTTGAGACTGGCGCCGCGGCGTAGGAGCCCAGACTGAGCGGGGAGGATATCCATGATGTGGAGAAGATGTCCGTGGGGGTGGGTACCTGGGCGAGTAGAAGGATCAAGGAAATTGAAAACATGAGCACGCGCGGCCGTGTCAACAAGTATCCCATATCTGACGACGCACCTTATCCTCCCCGAAACACTTGCGCAACGCCTCAACTGACCTCCGCGCCGCCTCTTCCGGATCCCTCTCCACAGCCCTTGCAACATCACCCCAACAGAACCCTACCAGCGCGAGCAACCGCTCGCCCACGTAGTCCACCGGGTAGGGCTCGGTCAGCCCCAAAGCCTCCGCCACGAGGAACGACGCCGGGAAATCGTTTGGTGGTCGGGTGTGGGGGGTTTCGGGGACGAGATCGATCCCGCCGGCGCCAGGAGTCCAGAAGCGGTGTGGGAAGAGGAGTATGAGTTTGGAAAGGGTTCCCCGGCCGAGGGCGGATAGGGCGGATGTGAAGGGGGTGGGGAGAGGAGGGTGGAATGACACGAGGGGGGAGAGGAGGATAGTGTGTGGGAAGGTGCATATGATGTGGTCTGCCTGGATCAGGATCAGGGACGGTCATGAGCGTTTCTCGCTTTGTTCCAGGGCTAGAGTCTCCCGTGGTCCAGCTCACCGTCCAAACCGTTCCGTCTTTCGTCTTTACAGAGCATTCATCTCCCTCTCCATACATGACCTCCTCAACATGCGCTCCGAAATGGACGGGAACGGCCTCAAGAGCTGCGTAACGCTCGACCACGGACGCGAGACCGCCTTCGACGGTGGCGTATTCGGAGCCTGTTGGTGAGTTGCCTGCCGGGGGAGGAGATGTCATATAAGAGAATTGATCCAGTTAGGAGACGAAAAGGAGAGAAATGAAGAAACGACACCATAACAGATGACAGCGGCCTGGGGCGCTCCGGATAGCGGATATAACTCTTCTCGGTGGGATTACTTCTCCTTCGTTCGACTACTGTGGTGCTCCTTCCCCCCAATAAGGTGTTGCCTCCGCAAGTAATTACATTTTTGACATAATCACCCGGTGTGTCATTGTCCCAACGCTGTTGCACTTCCCCGAAATGCGACTCACCAATTTCCTCGAACTCCAAACTGGATACCTCCTCAAACGGCAACCCATCATTCGGCTCTGTTGCTGCCTTCATCCGTGCGAGGGTAAGCCAATCTATTCCCCGTATTCTCTCGTCTCCGCTGTCGTTTTCGTTTAGTCCAGCCTCCTCGCGGAGCTTCTCCCCCAGAAGCTCAACAGCTTGGGCGAGCGACCTTCCGGGAGCTCCAAACTCGGACCGTACGCGCATTAGGAGCTTTGTCGCGCGATCTGAAGCTCGCGCAAAGTCGGCCTGGGGGATGGGTTGAAATGAAGGATATGCAAAGGCGTCACTGATCTCCTCTTCAGCCGTTTCTGTCCCTTCATCGGCAACATCCGGTAGTTCAGAGCCCTGAGCGTCACTTGCCGACCTATCCGATGCCCCTTTGAACTTCGCGCCGACCTCTTTCACCATGTCGACGAGAACATTGTTTGAGAACCCGGTCACCCAGGCTCCGCCCAGATCGAAGGGGCCTGGCGGGCAAGGCAGCTCCTCAGGCGTCGAAGTTTTCAGTCGCCCTCCGATTCTGTGCGACGCTTCGAGGACTGCGACTGTTGGACGAGGAAGAACGTTCGAGGTGGCGCGAAGGAAGGACGCGGCGGCCGAGATGCCGGAGATGCCTGCGCCGAGCACAAGGAGCGAGAAACGCGGAGAGTCCGTCAGCGAGGGCGGCATGAAACTCGGTGCAACGAAAGAAGGAGGGACGGGTGAATCAATGGTTTAACCACGCGACCACAGCTATATCGTTCTCTCACGTCTCCAGAATTGAAGAGCGACAGCGCTACTTCGGATCGATACTCCCCCTGTGGATGGTTTTCGACCTGCCGACACACACTTGTCATCTTGCTAATTTCGCCATCCGAGCATGATAGCAAGATTCTGTAGTAGTGACGAATCAAGTGCCGTAACGAGCACGATGTCGAAGCTCGAGTGCACTAAACTGAGCATCGTCAGCTCTGCATCTGCTGGATGGTGCGCCTCTGTCACTACCTCGTACACCACACATCGGTCTGCCCCGTAGACACCCCATGTTCCGTAATACGCAATTGCAACAAGCAATGACGTAATCGCATACTGAAGTTCGACCAAGGACTGGTTCTGGGACCCGTTGACATGTTTGGTCACTGATGAGTTTCGGAGGGCATATCTCATGCTCAGAATCCTCCAAGCAATCGGTATGTAGCAAAAAAATTGTTGCTACTCTTAATGTTAATGCGAGAGGAAGGGCTAAGAGCTCCGCGGCCCCCCTGGCGGTTTGATCTTGATCTAAGAAGTTGCCAGTACACAACTAATATCCCCGAGTTTTAGATTGTTCAGCTTGCGTTTAGCAAAAGGTTCCAACGCCAATATCAGTATAAAACACAAGAAATTTACCATAGTTCCGGGATGCTGCTGTCCCCCACCGAGAAATACGATCGGCATGAATCCGAAAGTGCATGGGCGGATCTCAAGTGTGCTCACGCTCGCTGCACTCGTTCATATCGGTAATGTGTCACTCAAGTCGTGGTTCTGTAGCGAATGATTTGAATTCAAGGCGTATACGGCCGTCTCCAACAGGGTGGGAGCGATACAATATTGTTGTGAGAATGCGGGAGTAATGAGCTCTCGATCCACAAGAAAATAATTTGTTTTTACTGGGTCTATTATACGATTCCAAATCGCACTGCCATTTTTCCACGTGGTCTGCACCCTGGATTATCCTCACTGTCAACGAAACCAGGACTGTGACCATAAACAGTGTTTGAGATGTGAAGCGACTCAGGTAGATGGCGTTCAGCGACGTGCGGATGTCCTTCCGACCAGTCGGAAGATTAATTCTTAGTTTACCTGGAAATTCGGTGGGGATGGACGGCTTTGGGCACAACTCGCCTTTGTTTGCACAAAGTTTGTCCCAAGAGCTGCCATCCGCATCATACCAATGAGGTGATGACGAATAGGATCGCACCCCATGTCTGCTGCGCACGAAGGTCTGACGATGTGAGTTCATTTGCTGACATTGATGCGGTGCAATCGATCAGCTATCACCCAGGCAGCAAAAGTCTGCGCCAGGTACCGCAACGTCTACATTCATCAGGGATGTCTTTCTTTTCCATCGACCGTACGACAGGCGTCACATTTTCTAGACCTCGTATTATTAATATTACATCGTCACGTCGGGGCGTAATACTTTTAAGTGCAGATCGTTGCATTGTGAAGTGCTTGCGATCACGACACCTGTCAGTGCCCCTGTCGACATGATGAGCTGGTCGAGAGTTCCAGCACAGTCCCTCTCCAGTACCCGACCATAGCTGGCGGTTCCCATTTTCTTGAATTGAAACAACAATAGTCATACATTAAGCGGAGGTGCTATTTCTAATCGATACTTCTCCTGCCGATGGTTTTCCACCCGCCGATACAAACTTGTCATCTCGTTTACCTCGCCATCCGAGCATGACACCAAGATTGCTTCGTAGTGACGAGTCAAGTGCGGTAACGAGCACGATGTCGAAGATCGAGTGCATCAGACTAAGCATCGTCAGTACTGCATGCGCTGGATGGTGCGTCTGTGTCAACAACTCGTAGATGATATCACCCGCCGCGTAGACACCCCACGTTCCGTAAAACACGATTGCCACGAGCAATGACGTTGCCGCGTACTGCAGCTCGACCAAGGAGTTATCCTTGGATCCATTGGCGTGCTTCGCCACCGCGGTATTTCGCAAAATAGCACGCATCCTGAGAATCTTCCACGCAATTGGTACGTAGCAGAAAATCGGAGCCGCCATGGACGTGAGTAAAGGAATCGCCATAATCACTGTTAGATTCTTGGCGATTGGATCAAGAACTAAGAAGTTGCCAGTGCACAGCTATTTGTGATTGGTCAGCAGGTGTTAGCAAAGCGCTTAATTCCACCATGGCCACAAAGAGATAAGAACACACCATGGTTCCGGGATGCTGTAGTCCCCCGCCGAGAAATGGGATCGGCATGAACCCGAAAACACAAAAGACCCAGTAGACACACATTATACGCTTGTGGATTTTAAACTCGTACTCTCGCATTCTCACGACAATGTTATATCGTTCCCACCCTAGTGGGCACAAAATAGTAATTGTGAGCCACGCAGTTTGTGTACCAAATGACATGACCTTGTGGTTTCATTACCTATATGAACGATTGCGGCGACCGTGATGGCGCTGAAGGTCCCGCTCACATACGACTCCAAATCGCACCGCCACTGATCCATGCGATCTGCACCCTGGACGAACCTCGCTGTCAACGAAACAAGCGTCGTGACCATGAGGAGCGCTTGTGACGTGAAGAGACTCAGATATACCGCATTCAGCGGCGTGCGGATGTCCTAGTGGGTAGTTGTACAGTGTATTTTTAGGCTCTGTGGGAATTCGGTAGAACTGGATGGACGGCTTGGCGCACAACTTGCCTTTGTTCGCGCAAAGTTTGTCCCAAGAACCGACATCGCCATCATCCCAAATGATGTGATGATAAAAAGGAGCACACCCCATGTCTGTTGCGCTCCGATTTCCGCCGGTGTAAGGTCCACTGTCGACATGCGATGTGTGCGATCGATCATTGCACCCAGGCAGCCATTGTGAGGTGCTCGGGCTCGCCCTCACATGTTTGCTGCGCAACACTTGATCTCCGAACCACCGGAAGTCTCTGGAACTTTCTAGAATCGTATTACGAAACCACAGACCTCAGAGATAAGAAAAGTTTGAGCTAGATTAACTGCTATATAAAGATGTAGAACTTCTATCGAACAGGGCTTACGAACTCGGATCTCCACTCGTCTCGCTCGTCTCCACTCGCTCGTCTCGTTTCTCAGATCACTTGGCGTGATCTCCCCGGTACTCTCTCTCGTCTTTCACTCCACTCGGACTCTCTCTCTCATGCTGGTTGCGTGCCCTCGGTCGATCCAACGTTACCACCAAGAAGACACCACGCCAGGCACGATTACCAATAAATGTATCAGCGATGCCTTTCCTTTCCAACATTTTCTAAACGCGATCTTACTTTATTTTAATCAGTTAGGTAGATCAGCTGCTAAATCTTTCCCGCATAAAAGCTCTTCCTTAGCTCAGCAACTGCGAGCGCCATCGCCTCCGCCGCTTCCGGCATCCCACGAGCTTTAAACATGCCCATAAAGCCGCTTCGTGCAGTTGGTCAGTAAATAGGTTCGCATTTGGAGTGTTAAAAGAATTCAAAACTTACTGGTTCAGAGTGGGGTAGTGCGACACCACCACGTTGGGTACACCGGCCGCTTTCAGTTTTTCGGCGTAGAGAAGGGCTTCGTCGCATAGAGGGTCTGAATTAAGGAATCAACAAATGGTGGAACCGAGTTAACAACTCAAGTCGCCAAAATCCAACGAACAAAGCAGGGCACGTACCATAACCAGCTGTCAAAATGTGTGTCCTCGAAATACCTCTGAGTCGAGCCTTAAGTTCCGAGTATGTCGCCGCCGATGGGCTTGCTGTAATTTCTGCAGCACGTTGAGCACGCTCAGATGGCGAGAGAGGAGGTCCTTGGCCGTTCAAGTAGTGATCGACGAACCAAATCATCGATTTAGTCTCTAGTCCTCTGAAGGAGTGGAGGTCAGAACGAGTTGTTGATGATGGAGGAAAACATTGGACTCACAATCCTTCTGCATTTCGTATGTACGAATTATACCCATCCGGGTAGAACCGTAGATCTGTAACAGGCTAATACAACACTTTCAGAGCGCCCCGTACACGCGAAGTCGGAGGGTGACACAACTCACGTAGACGAGAAGCTGGTGGCAAATCTTGACGCTGGACCTCCCGTCACCCAGAGCGAGGGCGACAGCGGCAGCGAGGTTGCCACCAGCAGAGTCTCCTCCGACAGCTGGCGGACGAGGTAGGACGAATGAGTCGGTGATCGCGACAAAATGAGCGAGGATGAAGGACGATGTGAGGTACCACTCACCGATTCGGGCACTGTCAACTCCCAAAGTGGCAGCGTTGTTGTACACCCATTCAACGGCCTCTACGCAGTCGTATACGGGTGTCGGGTAGGGAAACTCCGGCGCCAGCCGATACTTTTGCACAACACACACCCACGCAAAACATCAGAGACTCAACCACACCATTCTCCACTCCACGTGCAAAAACTCACGTCCACACTAACAACGACACACCCCGCGCCCGTCGTGTACCGCGTCGCCTGGGCGTCGTGCGTGTTGGTACTGCCCACGACGAACCCCCCGCCATGGAAGTAGACGAGCGCAGGCAAGGGGCCTGCCGACTTAGTCTCGGGGGTGTAAATCCGGCAGTTGATGGTTCCGGCGGGATGGCTGACTGCGATCGGAACGTTGCGGACCGAACCGACGGGATCGCTTTTGGCGCGGGGTTGTGCTGTGACGAAGCGACACGTCTCGGTCGGAAATTGAAATGGACTGGTGTAACGAGGATGGCTCACATTCGAAGACCTTTCGCGCTGCAAGGTGCGATTTCGCCTGCCAGATGGGTTTCACGTTCAAGCGCTTGGTTTGGTCGAGATCGGACTGGACACGGGCGTTGAGGGGAGCGGAAGGAACTTTGGGAGACGGAATGGGCGCCATGACTGCGCGTATGTATTTGGATTATGATATCAAGTGGCCCGGTTAAATGGGGCCGTTTATCCGGGAGCCAAGAGTTTGAAGAACGATGCCGGTTAAATGGGGGCCGTTTATCCCTGTGCCAAGAGCTTGAAGAAACGATGCTCGCTGCACGATACTGCTTTTTATCGGGTGTCGCACAATGCTGGAACTCAGAGAGCGCACGGCTCGGTGTTTAAAAAAGTGTTTTCGATTTCTGTACACGCTAAGCAAGGGCTAAAAAAAGGGGCAATACATACAGCGAAGAAAAAACACACGACCGAAACCATATTACGTTACGCAGCAAACCCCAACTCAAACCGTCAACCGAAATCCGTCACCCATCTCTCCCGGCATCACACATCCCCTCTGACTCTGCCGAGAACCATGCTTCGTGCTCGCGCCGCTTCGCCTCGCGACCCACTTGTCGTCCCCCGGGCTCGGCCCCGGATCCATGCCCATACCACGGACCTCGACTTGCTGCCCGCCCATATCTCCCGGCGCCCAGACCCCGAGTGCGGCGGGGGGCACGCCCGCGAGGTCATGCGGGATTGAGCGGGACTTGAGTGGCGCTGTGGGTGGTCGGGGCGACATGACGTCGGACGGTGCATGTGCGTGGACGGGTGTGGAGGAAGGTGGCGCGGAGATGGTGATACCGCGACCGGCGAGACGGCGCTCGAATTCGAGGGCGGTGCGGCGTTCAAAGATGGGTGTTGGGGCGGTGCGGTCGGAGACGCGGTACGTCACAGAGTGGGGGTCTGGATCGAGCGGTGGAGTTGGAGGCGGGAACGTGCGGGGGAGAGGGGGTGGGAGAAGACGGAAAGAGGTGAGGCGGAGCGGAGGGAGCATGCAAGAAGATGGAAGGGTACGTGAGCGTGGGTGATGGTGGGAAGAGTAATTTCCTCGATGCATTCTACAGTTCTCCTTGACTCCATTTACTGCCACCCCCCACCCCCCGCTTTCCAAGCACGAAGACTCACCAACCCACACCACCAACTCTCCCGGAAAACAGTCCAAGAGATCTTCCACCCTCCACTCCATCGCGACCTTGGGGTCCTCCTGCTCCATCTCCCTCTTGACCTCCTGTCCCGCCCTCAGAATCGCGGGGTCAGGGATGTGGTGGAAGTTCGTCAAGCAGCGGTAAGCAGAGCCTCGTAAGGGCGCGTTTGGGTACCAATGGCCCGTGTACCGCGACGCGAGGACGCCAGAGAGTGTGTGGGCAAAACGGTCGGCGACGGTGGACGGGAAGCGGGTGGAGATGTAGCGGGAGAGGAAGTGAGAGGCGTGGTGTATTTCTTCGTGCATGCGAGTGGTGGATTAATGGATGCGAGTAATTAGTGATGGGATTGGGGGTGCGTAGAATTGGGATGGGTGTTGCGAAGAAGGGAAACGGGGATGGACGCTTGGGGGAGTAACGATGGGTGTAGCGGTGAACGATATTGACTAAGGCGGAACAAGGAGTACGATTGAGCGGGCAAGCGATGGAGAGGGGCAAGTGAGGCTCATGTGGGGCCATCCAAGCAACTGTATCCCATCGCCTCGGTTCCACCGCGCCATCGCGTGTACTCACTTCAGCAGCTACACTCCCAAGTCAGCGCAGTCTCGGTCACCTGACTTGTGTGTTGTGTTTGCAGCAGCTGGACTCTTTGACCCTTTTCGTAACCTTTGACGGGCACTCGAAAACGGTTTCTTTTCGTAGCGAGGGAAGCGATGCCGTGTGTGGTGCGAGTGCAATCGACTGCGTGTGTGTCTGTGTGGCGCGTCGATGCCTGTCGCATGTCACGGGTACACAACAAGAAGGGTCCGTTCCGCACTCCGAGCTGGGGACCGTGCGCACAACGATCTTTGGCACTAAAGCTTATCTGGTTAGGTGCCCGATAAAGATGAAAGAAAGTCAAAGGTGTCTTGGGATGTGCTATGTGAACGTTTGGCTGCCGTTGTGGCGGTAGCTGGGTCGGAAAAGGGACTGCTACTAATCTCCATCTCAAAAAGATAAGGTTTCAGCAAGACTTCTTTCATGCGATTTTACGTGATTGCACTGGAGAATGCGAGTGGTGCTGCGCCAAAAACCTGTCAAACTCCACTTCACCTCCCGGAAACGATTCCCATTGTTAGCATTCAGTAACGGGGTCTCGGAATTGACATCGTGGGCTCTTCTAACTTCGAATTCGCTCTCCATGTACACTTGTGTCAAGATTACATTTCATCTGATGATTAACAGTTTGAGCACTCTCTCAAAATGTTTCGTTCATAAATATATCACTTCCCACCAAGAATCGACCGGCAGAATCACGTTACTGCGTTCTCGGATCAGCCGCAAACGAAATGTTCGCCGCCTTCATCCTGTTGGAGTACTCCGTTGGGTCTGAAAAATCACCCGACGGTCCACTGGGAGGAACATGGAGGAACGTGAGCCATGAGATTCCCTGTTGCTCCATCAATTTGGTCAGGTTCGTGTCCTGGCACCCGTTGGAACACGCTCCGGCCGTGTTGGCGAATTCTGTGAGCACGACAGAGTACCCGGCTTTGTTCAGGGCCTTGACGGCGTCGGAAGCGCCTTGAGGTCCCCAGTACCCTGGACGTAGGTGAAAATACGTGACAGTTGGAATGGGGGTACAAGGGTGGGGTTGAAGATGTCACGTACCGTGAATAGCGATGGCCTCCTTCGTCCACTTGGCAGTTGCGGTACCAAACACTGCCTTACTAAACACCTGGGCGTCCGAAAGGGCTCCCGCTGCAGAGGTTCCTCCTCCGATGGACGCATACGTGAAAATGAGCAACGGTGTGTTTGGAGCAGCCGCACGAATGATCTTGTAGCAGTCGACGTTCATGCTCACGGCGCCGGGGCTCTGTGTAGACGAGGGACCTCATCGGACGGGCTCGTTGTGGATTTCGTAGATGACGTGTGTCTTTTGACGAAGATTGTTGACATGAGCAGACTCAATTTACTCTGCAGGAGCTCCTGTAATGAGAAACACACCTCGTCTTTGTACCGCGCAGCGTAAACCGTCCAAAAGTCGTGCGCATAGGCGAGGTTGTACATGCCGTTGTTGTTACCGTTGGCTGTCAAAACAATATGTTGTCCGAGATTAGGCAACCATGCCAACGGCACAACGAATTCCCTCACGATACCTCCCGACGACGCACCCAGCACAATGATCAGGTACATATTCGCAGCCTTGGTCCTCGCCACAGCATTATCCATCCACGCCGCCGCATACCCGGGAGTTCTGCCGTTTCCGGTCCCGTCCGGAAAGGCGGGATTGAACGTCTCGGCGTAGAGGTGGACGGCGTTGAAGCTCTGGTTCTTCAGGTTGGCGATGTTGGCGAAAGGAACCGAGTCGGCGTGTTCCGTCGACATGAATGGCCCGCGGAGGGGGAAACCGGTGTCGGAGACGAAGGTCTTGCCGTTGAGTTTAGGACGGCCGCGAGCCGCGAGTGAGAGGGAGACTGTTGCGAGAGCGAGCGTGAGGGTGAGGAGGAGTTTGGTGAGTGTAGCGTGGGGTGGCATGAGAGCTGGCCGGATAGGAAGTCTGGCTCGGGCGGGCAGCTTTTATGGAAGATGAGGATTCGGCGATATATAATGATTTCCAGACAGGTCGTGATGTGGTTTCTCGCACCTGTGCAAAAAACGCCTGAAAGATTCCCTGACCGCTTTATGTGAGCGGTGCAGACGAGGAGTCTTCCAACCCCGTGGTGGCGGAAGCTTACCATGAAGTTGGTATCCTCAACAAGTCATTAGAGATGTCGAAGAGTTATGCTCATTATTATTTCTTTCCGTGTTGTGTTGGATGAGGATGTTGGCTGACTGAAAGCGAATAAGTCAGTTTACACATGGAGACGCTCAAAAATGGCCGCGACCACACTTACAGGCCCGTTGAGTCACAATCCAAGGTATCGTATCGCGGCACGGTCCCATCCTCGCTCGACCGCCACGTCTTGGAGCACCTTAAAAGCTTTTGGCACTGCCAAGTCGTCATTACCTGTCGCATGAACCTGTTGGAAACCTCCTTACAGGCGACGGGAGACCATATATCCGAGAGACAGCGCTTGCTCGAAGAACGCGGAGAAGTCGCATGATGACATGTGTTATGGATGGAGTAAAGACTAGCATTCCTCGCTCAAGTCACACCGAAAACCTTGGTCGCGTTCCACACAGACCACGCGAACAAGCAAACTATGGAATGTATTCGATCATGCTTTTTGATCGTGGGGTTTGTGAATTCGGGGGGAGTGAATTCAAGTTCTCAGCTGTGGTTCACCTAATGTCAGTTACTTGTGCAGCCTTGTCCGCATCGCCGCAACCCACCGTTCCCCGTCACCTGTCCCACACTCCACCCCACACCGGAATCTCTTCCACCCGCTGCCCACTCCCGAATCCGACCCCTTTCCCGCGCGTCTCCCCCGAACCCACCGCGACGCATCTCCAGGTATCCGCGCACGCTGCGATCGCACGCTCACGCTCACATGCCGAATGAATCACCGACACGCGCAATGAACGCCAACGATGGGAGTCACGTGTCAGCCGCACGACATTGGTGCATGCTTGGTGCGCTGTGCGTGTGCGTGCTGGGGACGTACTACTGGTGAGCACACTCAAAGGCGGCGTGCGTGTGGAGTGGCACAGCCTGACGTTGCTCTGGACTCGATTCTGTGCGGTCACTCTCTTGGCAAAGCTACGACATGGTGAGTGTGCTCAGCAAACTCTGCTCGATCGATGACACCTGACACCCCACCGGCAGCCCGCAGCACTCAACGTCAACCTGCGCGAACATCTCGGTGCAGACTACGACGACTGGCAGTATAAACTCAACATTCTCTGTGGGTAGCTCTTTCCCATTGCCTCCCTTACAACGCAAACCGAACCCGGCGATTGCACCCGCACCTTTGCGTAACCCTCCAACCTCCCACAGACACCGCCTACTCCCTCCCCAACACACTCCTCCCCGTCCTCGGCGGCCTCCTCTCCGACCGCCTAGGCCCCGCACGCACACTCTCCCTGTTCTCCCTCCTTGTCCTGTCCGGGCAAACCCTCTTCTTCCTCGGCGTCCACGCGCGCACATTCCCACTCATGCTCGCTGGTCGCGTGCTCTTTGGTGTGGGCTCTGAAACCGTCGACGTCGCACAAGTCAGCCTCGCCACCGAATGGTTCTCGCCTCCCTCACCTTCCTCCACCACCTCCTCCCCTGCCCCACCCCGCCCCGCATCTCTCCCCGGCCTCGCCCTCGCCGTTGGGCTCAACATCGCCTTTGTCCGTACCGCAACGGCGCTCAACGACATCCTCTCACCCTGGATCGCCCAGGCAGCCGGCGTGCCCATTGCCCCGCTTGTGGGCGTCGCGTGCTGCACGGCAAGTATTGTCGCGGTTGGGTTCGTCAGTTGGATGGACAGAGACGACGGTCGGCGTTCGGCGGGCGTGCCTGTGCGTGATACAACGGGTGGAGGGAAGACCCGCAGGAGGAGGAGCTGTAAGAGTTTCGTCGATGCCGCCGGCGCTACCGACGTTGCGGACGCCGGCGTCAGTGCGGACGAACACCACCCGCCCCACCTGCGTCTCATCCTCATCTCGGACGAGACAAAGTCCCTCTCCGACACCACAAGCGACGCCGACGCCGACGCTGATACGGCGGTGCTGGACCGGTCTGACGCCACGGCCGTGTACCATTCCCCTGCTCCTCTCCACTCAAACTCCGAGACCACGCCCCTGCTTGTCGCGCGGGCGGATGCGGGGTCGCCTGGGTACACGTACACTGAGGACGCGACAGAGGGGACAGAGGGAGGAGATGGACCGGAGGGAAGCTTGGTCTCAGTAGAAGACTCGGAGGAGAGTTTCGATGAGGAGGACGAAGGCGTGCGGTGGGGTGAGGTTGCTGGGTTGGGTGGGAGGTTTTGGGGCGTGGTGAGTTTGAGTAGGTTTTTGGGTGTGTTTGGGTGGTGGGGTGGTCCGTGGTGCGGTGTGGGTGGAGCGGCGAGGAAGGCGGAAGTTGGGTGATGGGAGTGGAGACAGAGGAGGGTGGTTGGGCATGATGCGAATGGGGATGGACGAACGACATCACGTCCAACAACTTTGTCCGCGTCAGACTCCCTGAAAGGGATCTCTTTGTACGCCCACGAAAACCTCGGATACTAAAGCGTTCCTCCCATTCCATCTCCGGTCCCCCTTCCCAACACCTTCCCCCATCCTCCTGACCACATCTCTCCCTTCTCACACTCCACACCTCCAGTGCCTCGTCACAATCTGCGCCTACGGCTGCGTGAACCCCTTCTTCAACATCTCGTCCGACTTCTTCCAGGACGGCTGGTGGCCTGGGGATGCACGGAGGGCGGGGGCTGGTGCGTCTGCGTTTGATGTGTTCCTGTTCGTGTTCGTCATTCCTGATCCAAACTCAACCCAAAATGTAAATCTGTCGAATGTCCCCCGACCCCGACCCAAACCTGCCATTCTCCACCCCACCCCATCCCACCCTCCGCACTTCTCCACCCCCACACAAACCAGCAATGGCCCTCCCCGACGTCCTCTCCGCCCTGCTCTCCCCACCTCTCGGCCTCCTCCTGGACCGCCGCCCTGAGTCGCGCTTCCCTGTACTCTTCCTCTCTCTCCTGTCCATCTTGGCTGCGCACGTCCTGTTTGGGTGGACCCACCTTTCCCCCTTTGCTAGCATGGCAGTCCTGGGCGTCGGGTACACGGGGGCAGCGAGTGTCGTGTGGAGCGCTGTGCCGGGGTTGGTCAACGGTGGGGGTGTCGCGACCGGGTGAATACTGCCATGACTAAGTTCTGTGGCGGCAGCTCACCAACATCACCCAAAACACAGGTTCGGCCTCCTCACCGTCTGTCTCAATGGATCCCTCTCGCTCCTCCCGATGATCGTTGGGCACGTACGCGCCGCGAACCCGTTATCGTGGCGGCCCGTCGAGGGGCTTTTCTGTGCTCTGGCTACCGTGGGAGCAGTTGCGGTGGTCGGTGTGTGGTGGGCCGATGGAGTGGCCGTGGGCAAGGAGGGACAGGAAGACGTGGAGGAGGAGCGGGAAGGGTTGTTGCAACATGGAGACCACCAAGACGAGGCCGATGTGGAGAGAGGTGTAGTGCGACATAGGGCAGCTGTGCATGTGCCCCGCCGGCCACGTCGTCTGTCGGAGGAAAGTTGGGACCATGCGCGTGCACATCCGGAGGATGTGCGCAGGATCGCTATTTCGTTGCCGGGTGTGGGACAGGCAGTCGTGGCACCTGAGACGTGGTGAGTGGTGGCTCGGGTGACGGTGGGGTTGCGGTGGCCCGTTTGTTGATTGATCATTATCGTGGGGTTTACTCAGGATCCACCACCATCGCCACCACCGCCGGCACCGCTCACACAACCCCTCCTCCTCACACGCACCATCTACTTACGGTGTCAATCCAGTGAGTGAACCTCGTCGGGCAAGGCGGAAATCGTGGGCCGGAGCGTTTATGGCCGTCGTAGGTCTCGGAGAGGACGGGACTGGCGGGCACGTCGTTCAGAGGAGAGCGAGGTCGCGATCCCCAGGGAGGAGGGGGAGGTCAGTGGATGGGAGAAGGGTGGGTGGGGGGAGCGCAGTGAGGGGGGAACAGGGGATGGGCCATCACGACAGGGCCCGTTTGCAGTGAAGGAGGCTGGGCTTCCCCGCACCACTGGCATCCACAAACACGAACATAATACTTTGCAAACATACTGACACTATGAAGCAAGGTTCTTCGAAAGCGGTCTCGGTTGTTCATCTACACTTCCTCGAAACGAACTCTCCAACATTTGAAGTACATACCACGCAAGCTGATTCTAATTGTAGAAAGACATTCAGAAAGCCATGGATTAATAGCACGTATAGTAGAATGATAGTCGCCATCAAATTTCTTAAAGTTGGTTGAGAAAGCGCGGACCGAAGGTATTCGTTGCGTTTAAATGTTGACTCGCAGGTGAATGGGGCCAAATACACCATCTCTATGACCGTGAGCAGGTTTTCAAGTACTCCACTGATGAAAAGAACGAACAACGTTGGGAAAAGACTAAAAAAAATCGTCGACTGCAGGATTCGAACCTACGCGGGGAGACCCCAATTGATTTCTAGTCAATCTCCTTAACCACTCGGACAAGTCGACATCTTCTTGTAAACTTGGTTTAATTTGTATATATAATTAAAATTATTGAAAATTAACACAGAATGGGTCTGCATCGCCCCTTGACTTCAGTTGTGAATGCTCAGGGAAGGGTTAGAATTATAGTATAGCCTATAAACTCCTGCAGTGCATCACCATAGTATGCAAAATTATGCCTGATGCAACCACTGCAATTCAAAACCATTTTCCAATGCATTCTCCAGTGCATGTACCAGTTTCATTGTTACAAGCATCTTTGAATGCGTCAGTGCCTGTTTCCTGGTTTTGGTGATATTTTTGTGCACAGTGGATGTCCCTCTTTAATGATAGTGCTCTTGGACCTCACCAATCTCAAATGCTACCTTTATCCCTGCAGTTGCATTAAGCTTTGACACATGGTCTACTTTCATCACATGCTTGCATATAAATATGTACACATATTTTTTTCATTACAGGTAAATGTTGCAGAAGCAAAAGACTCTCAGTGACATTCAGCAGCATTCCAAAGCCAGCCTTCACATTCTATGACAATGCTTGCAAGCTACTTGCTTATGTTGTTATTCAAAGACTGTGGGCCCATTCATGTTTTATTGTTGACAAGTTTCACTACAGGAACCATTCACATGCCAATGATCTCAGCAAGAAGTGGTATAACCAGGGCAACAGTCACATTGTGAGCCTTACTGACTCTTAAGGCAACTCTCCTTTCAATCTGATGCAACTGACCAATTTTGTCACACAGACATTCACTAACATGGAGTATATAGTGTAGTGTGAGTGTTGGGTATTAGCTGCTGTGCCACTACTGTGGCCGCGGGTTTAGATGTGCACACCTGCAGGACGTGCCCTAAGTTTGGCATCATGTTCCTGCAGGTGAGTTCTATGCACATTACGTCTTGCTATGTACATCTGATCATATATACACGTTCCTGCAGATTACAGGCTTGTGCAGCTCACCTAGGTTGTGTAGCAAATGTAGCTCATAGTTGGAAGGCTTTGGTGGCTCTTTGAGAATAATGAAGAAGTCCAACTTTTACTTATGTGTCTAAATCCTTTTTTTTTCATGAAGGCTGATGCCCATTTGACAGTGCTAGAAGAAGGTGAGTTGTACCCTTGGCATTGTTTGTCTTGAGATTATACAGACAAAATACATATTACATCATATCAAATCACATGAAATCATATGAGTTTATATGAGAACTTATGAGCAATTTTGTGACATGGGTTTTGTTTTTATTTGGGGTCATATAAAATCATTGTACAAATTCAAGTGAGCTCTCTCACCCTGAACATAGAAAAACATACTATCATATGAGCAGAAAGGGGTAAGTATATGTGCACAAATCATGACATGTTAATAGATGTTTTGAACAATCCCTCATCTCTGGACATCAATCAAGAAGTTTTGGGGCAGCAGGAGGTCCAAATTGATGTGCCGCCTGATGGTGCCAACCGTGAGTTACCATCCAGAAACTCTGCAACAAGGAAATAAGGATGAACAATTGGATCTGCATGATGTCTCTAAGGAGGTGAGTGGAAAAGAAGTTGAGGATGGGTTGTGGGGATTGGTCCAATAGTTGTGAAGGTCTCCATTCTCCACCACCATAACTTTATGCTTTGATTAATCCAGGCAATACAAGCTCTTTGTGCACAGTTTGTGAGATTTTCTGGGCAAATGGGGGTGCATTTGGATGTAAGTGCAATTGTTATGTAAGGTACTGAGCCTTGGACAAATGACTTGACTTGACTTGGAGGGTTGAAGTTGTGAGTTAGAGTTCCAAGAATAGGCAGTAAGTGCATAAGAAACAGTGAGTAATACTGATGTTGGCTCTCTTACCCCCTTACTACCAGGTTATGAGGAGTGTTGAATCCTTCAAGTGTTTATTATAAGCTGAGTACTTGGTAATTTAATGTTTGATTACTTAACACATTGGGTACTATGGGAGAGCACTAAAAAGATTCAGTTACTAGTTTGAAAACTAAGATAAGTGTTTCAAAAGTCAGGTTTCAACCTTCATTATGATCCATCAGGCTTCAAAACAACCTTCAACTTACTCTAAAGTAAAGGAGAGTAAAAAAAAAAAAAAAAAAAATGCACAAGGTAAGGTTTGCATAGCTCAAAAATGTTTATGTAGATTCATGTCTAAGTTGTGTTCCATTCTTGAACATTTTAGCAACATGTCACATCAAGTCATCTCCCAGTTTTAATTGCATAGAATGCCTTGCAAGTTGGAGCAAAGTTAATCACACCAGGTGAGAGAATGGGGGATGGTATCTGTTTGACCATAACTTTAGAGACTTCAGAGCTGCATTAGGCTAGTGGATATTGTTATACCAAGAAAATGTAATATGTTTGGCATTTCATTAGCAATTCCTGCAAATTAATTTGACCATGGTAACTGCTCCCAGAGACACCTTGCTAACATAAAAACATTACCAAATCATTGCCACACAAGAATAAACCAAAAAAAAATACCACCCCAGTAATCTGCCTACTTTACCAAGGACTGGCAACAGTATGGTATTTACCTGGCAATTTGGTTCTCATATTGCCAAGCCTGGTAATTGGCCTTTTCAGCCAAGTGACAAGTCTCACAATATCCTGCACTTCCTTTTCCAGTTGCTCAGGAGGCAATTGGTACCTCCCACCATACAGAGGACAAGTGAAAATTACCTCCTTCAAACTGGGTGCCATTTGCACAAGTCCTTCCAGTAGATAATTTGCTTCGAAAAGTTTCCCTGGCAGACCTATGTATTGCCTCTAAGCCTTGGCATCATTTGCTGTTATTCAAGTGTGGAGGACCTCAAGATGAGGGAACTTCAGGCTACCATATACTTGTGGAGATGTCAGTTCTAATTAAAAAGCAGGTTTAATGGTCAACCCAAGTACAGGGAACAACTGTTCACCATGAATTCTTGTGTTTGGGAACACAAGTGACAACTGTGCTATATCCAGATCTACATATGCACCTCTTTCCACAATGTTGAAGCCCCCAAGTTTGGTCCTGAAGTGATGTAATTGTACGTCTCATTGCACTCAGAACCAACTGAATCAGCTTATTCATTGACCCAATATCTGCCTTCTTCAAATTTGTTTGACATATGGGCGCTGGAGGCTGAACACATTCTCAAGCAAGAGTTTATCACACCTTTTGAGGGAGCTGGAAGAACTGAGGTTGTTGGAGAAGGCGGTAGATTGAGCATTACAGATCAAAAACACTATTACAAACAAAACTGCATTTTCATTGCTACTGTTGCAAATGTAATCCCTCCTCAGCTCACGCATCATCTGCATCTGATGTAAGCCAGTGACCTGGAAGTGGCTCAGCCAGAGACAGGTCCGCCACCCTTGCAGCTAGCTCCACCATGCTTTCAGTCTCAACTGGCGTCCCCAACTTCACATCTGCTCCAGAGTCGTAACGTGGGGGTGCACTTGACTTGGGTCTATCAGGAAGGAGAGGTGCTCGTTGTTTTGGGAGCTCTGCCGCCATGTGAATGACCTGTGGATCTGGCAAGTCTGAAGTTGATGGCACATATGGAACGTTGTAGTGGAAGGCAATGAGCTTGGTGACATCCTCAAGAGAAGTAGACAACGCTCTAAACTCCTCGGGGGAGTCTGTCACAGCTGTCACAGGGTATCGTGGCAACATTGAAAGATGGAAAAGATAAACCATAAAATAAAAAATTACTAACCAAACCTTGTTGCCGATTTGGAAGTATCTCTGATGGGCAGCTGTAAGATTGGTGCATCGCTCCTCTGCACTGAAGCGGAATGCGTTGGCGGGAAGCTTGTTGTTTCGGGCTGGTCATGACCAGGTTTGGATCCCAAAGGTGTTGAAGCATCTGATTTCGTGCCCTTTTGTTTCCTCTCAGTACTTGAAGTTGGAGTGAAAATCTAATATGAATGGGTGAAGTGGGCTCAAAGGTGTTTGAAGAGTCAAAGCTATGTGAAGCATACCTTGATTTTCCGGATTTGGCTCTATAACAATGCAGCCACGCAATAAATGACATCAATTGCGGTTTGCTACATTCAAAGGTACCTACCCTGAAACGATCTGCCACAAACTTCAACGCCCCTGTTGTGGAGAGGCCCTGGTGTGGTTTCTCCCCGATTGAGCCCGACCAAGATTCTGTATGCTCGGGAAGGCCTTGTTCGGGTAATTTGAGAAAGTCCACGTGCACAGCTGTGGGTGACTGGGGTGGTGTCAGTGTGCCCGATCTGCTTGGGAACGTGATTTCTGGTAATGCGGCCTGTGTGATCCAAGGGTGCTGGAGAGCTTCCTTGGCAGACAGTCGGAGCTCGGGATTTGGTGCAAGTAGCTTCTTGATAAAGTCAACGGCGAGAGTGTAGCGTGCCCACGGAGTTGAAGGAACTTCGGTAACACGCTCAAAGTTGCCACGAGTTAAAGCAGAAACCGTAGACTCGAGAACTCACATTCAAGCTGTCCAGATATTATGTTTCGAGTCATGATAGAGGTGTCGTCGTCCCAGAATGGATGCTGACCGGAAAGTCTTCATGAAATAAATGGACGTCAGAGGAAGATGAAGTCCACGACTGAGGACTCACAAAAGGTAGATCATAACGCCGGTACTCCACAAATCGACTTTCGCTGTGTACTGGTAGCCATGGTAGATTTCGGGCGCCTAAGAAGAAGCGACGTCAGAACACAAATGGAGCAAAGTTAAGCGTCTGTCACCATGAATGCCATTGTCCCACACTGCGTCATCATTGCTTTCTTCTGCTGCGCGGCCACTTGAGAGAGACCGAAATCGGCAACTCTAATGTTCCGTTGGAGCACGAGGTCCGCTTGCCGTGTTGTTCTGTGAACTTTGCCGTCCTTGGAAAACGGGAAATCTTGGTCCCGGCGATCAACCATGGGCTCGACAAGAAGAATGTTTTCGAGCTTCAAGTCCTAAGATCGGGAGATAGTTTAGAGCCACCTCGGAGAAGCGGTGAAACGGATCAGACCGAAAACGCACCCGATGTGTGATGCCACGTTCGTGAATGTACAATAGGACGTCCAGAATAGTGGATGCGATCACTTGAACAGTATGCTCTTCGAGTGCCCCAAGCCAAAGAACATAGTCTGTGAGCTAGATCAACGAGGGACGGTCCCCTGTGAGCCCTCAAGTCTTTCGTTTTGCCGAAGTTCCGCAGGTACTCACCTCCCCCCCAGCACAGCTGATTTCAAGTTGAACGCAGTGTTCGATCAGAAAACGTCTACCGTGTGATGCAAGGTGCTTCACCCACTACTCCATCTGCAGAATGAAATGCGTTTTTGTTTCAAACTTCGGAAAGGTGATCGGAAGTCAGCAAGTCGTAAACCTATCTCCACTACTCGTCAAATGCAGAAGCTTACTCGGTCAATGTTGTTCACAATATTAGGATGGTGCACGTTCCATAGAATCGCGAACTCTGCGCACGAGAAAAGTTGGCCACCACTTTCGGTTCCATGAAGACACCGTTTTAGATCTCACCGCGGAGGAGCATTCGAATGTCATCGAGGTCCTACAGAAAATCAAATATCCATAAAATACTATGTCATGACACTTTTGATCTCGCAGATCAACGAACTCTGAATCGTGACTTATCCAAGAACTTGAGCGCAGTAGGTTCGTCGGTTTTCTGGTCCTTCACCAAGTAAACCTTGTGAGTACGGAGATGAGAGTCACTTAGAGCAAAGTTAGGAACCTTCCGTGTCAGATGCACACACCTGTCCGAAAGATCCCCTAATACATACAAGAACGACGTCCCAGAGATTAGCAATCGACGACGTGAATAAGAACGGCCAAAATTCTTTTCAAACCCTCCTCAAACTCACCGCCCTAGTAGCTTCTCAATCTTGAAAAGCTCTGAAAGATCCACAATATCGCACAGCTCGTCTTCTCTCCCTAGTCGACCAGAATGATGTCACCCCCACCTGACAAGTCCCCTGAAGAATAACTGGCGACACTCACGAACGCGAACAGCAGGGTATTTGAGTCCGGTGACGTCTCGTGACTCGAGGAGGTGGGCTTTGAATCCTGCAAAGAAGCGGCGGTTTATGAAGATGGAAGATGGAAGCAGCTCAAACCCATTGAACTGGGGCGTGGGCCAGGGGCATTCAACACTCACCGATCAGAGGCCGAGATGCTGACGGATTGTACATGATCAGTCGCTTTCTGTTGGTTCTCCAAAGTCTGGGTTGATTGCGCCACAGCAAAAGTTTGGTGACGTGAGAACAAATGGTGACACAATCCTTTTTACTCCCTGAGGACCAATTGAGCCTTTCCTTTAGCTTGAAGGGAAAGTTAAACACAAACATATGTGGAAAAACTCGTATTACTCTTTTACAACCCTACAAGATTATCCAACTTCTCTTTGATCCTCCTACATATACCAAAAACATCTTCGAAGAACCCCACACAAGTACCAACAAACTTTCATCTTCACTACGCAGCAGCTCATTACTCCTCAAACTGCCCCTGTGGAGGCAAGGGCGGGGGTTGCTGTGCATGCATGTTGTAATCGACAACATTATCGTACGGCTGCGGCGGAGGCGGAGGCGGGGCAGGGGCCGGCGGCGTGACGTACACGGTGGTCCCGACTGGAGGCGGAGGCTGGACTCAGATGGCTGTTCGATGGTGAGGAAGTGTATCAGTGGCTTTTCGTCGACCCAGTTTGCATTAGACCTGTTAAAATACTCACTCCACTTGGGCGGTGCCGGCTGCTTCTGCGCGGTCTCGTAGTCGCTTGCGTATTGTCTGAGATCTTGCTTCGATGGCGGTCTGCGATCAATCAAGGAACCTCGGTGATCCACACATTTGACACGTCTCCAACCACGAAGGGAAACTCACGCAGCCACGGCGAGTTTGATGAAGAACGAAGCCACTTCAAATGCAGTCGCGATGCAATGCGAGGACAAAGCCGGCGCGGACGGATCTGTAGTGGAATAGGTGAAGAGATCAGAACGTCTGCGCATGGCTACGAGTTTCGCGAGAAGCTAAACTCACCAGAAACTGTGGGGAGCGTAGTGCCGGAACACGAACGTGAAGTAGGACGTCTGCCAACGCCACCACATCATCACATCATCAACGAGCTCGAACAAAGCACCATCGCAAGCGGTTCTTACCATGATGAAAGCAGTGAACCAAAACGACGTCCCGAGCATGCTCAACACGTATGCGCCACGGCGCACACTGAGTCCGACGTCGGAGGGAATTGCGCAGCAGCCTGTGAATGCTGGTGTGCCGAAGGGAGGGGAGACGTGTGGGGTGAGAGGTGAGGCCGGAGGGGAAGGAAGAAAAGGAAAAAGAAAACGTACCGAGAAGAACGATTGCGACGGTGTTGAGCGCAGGAAGTGCTTGGATGAATGACATGCCGAATAGGTCCGTGGCGAAGCGGACGTTCCACCTGAGTTGGAGGGGTATGAGTGGGTTTGATGGCTCCAAATGTGGGATAGAACTTACCAGTATTGGCAAAGGCCGGTCTTTGGGGTTGGAGATGGGAGTGACCAGCCCTGTGCGATACGAAAAAATCCGAGGAGGCGAAAGACTCACCCAGAAGGTTGGCCACACGTACCACCACCCTGTTGCCCACCAAACCAAGAGATTACCGACACTCCGCACCACGTCAAACCCGCAACAATGGACGCCAGAGCCTTCTCCACTCACCACTCCACCAAAACCCCACCGGCCACGTAGTCCACGCCTGCCCCAAACACCTGGCCCACACGCCAACGTTGAGCTCGTTCGGTGAGTTGAGGATGTTGTGGAATGTGATCCACCCGGCGCCCCAGGAGAATTGGGCACAGAAAATGACGACTTGGTAGCGAGACGGGGTGAAGGGGAAGGGAGGGAAAAGAGGGGACTTACGTGCGGCGATGATGTCAAGCACGACAGCTGGTCGTAGAGGGGCCGTAAATCAAACACCGATACAAACATTAAGGGGCTAGGGCTATTACGCATACGCACCAAGTTCGAACATCGTCTTACTCTTCTCCCTAGTGCCGTGGCGACTAGGAGGGATATTCAGAAATGATGACGTTGGTTCGCAACCGAAGGACCGACATGGGGTGCTGGTGGACGTATCCCATTTCTTGCTCGCAGAGCCTGTGCGTTGCGTGGTAAGCGAAGAGAATGGGGCGCGTGGGGAAGGGAGGTGTGTTGGGGATGAGTTCATACTGACGATGTCCACGTCAGACGCATAGAACCAAAGACCCCAGAGGGAGACTACCTGGAGCAGCACTCGAGTCGTTTCTGGACATTGCGGGAGTGCGTGGTTTGTGGGATAAGAAGCGAGTGTGGCTTGATGATTGAGGTGGAAACTTGGTGTGAGAATCGTCTCACCGAGGGTGGCACTTGTGACTCTTATCTTTGGTCGAAAAGGGCCACCTTCAAAGCTTCTTTTAAAACATTGCGCTATTCGTTTCCTGCCCAAACTTACTCGTATATGATTTTTAGACGTAAAACCTCAATTCAACTGCCGACTCAACTTATACCGCAAAAGTAATGACTTCAGGGATATTCACAGCTATACTCACATCTACCTCCAACGCTATAAAAAAGGTTCAATGTTCGGTCAATGTTCGGTTCCGATGCTTGCTCTGACTTGACACAAAACGTGCAACACGACCTGCACGACGTCTTGCAATGCCCAAATTAAATAAATCACAGCGCACCCATATTCACATCAATTCACCCAGACTCCAATTCAATACCTCCACCTGAAGGCGGGACTCACCCCACATTCCAAAAGTTCTCCCGACACACCTGCTTATGCAACTTCCAATGTGCCGTCTGGCACGCAGCGTCACAGTACATGGTACGCTGGTACCGCGCACAAGTCTTTCACGGCGCCAAGTTGGCGCACCCAACTGCCGCACAAACGGATTCAGTGTCATTTGCCTTCACCGCCTTCCAAAATAAATGCGTGTTTCGCAGTGTCCTCCTGTAATCCGTCGACAGAGTGGACATCAGGATAGTTGGGAAGAGAGAGTTGCAAATTGGACTGATAATGGAGATGCGCCTCACGCATTGTATAAAAAAAAACAAGACAGTCCCAATTTTGTTTGTTCAGGCGATTGCGCGCAACACGGTCAGCAACATCCCAAACAGCCTTGCCAAACTTCTGTTGTACTGAACAGTGTCCACGTAGTAGGTAGCTGATTGACGGTTAACGTCAGACGAGATGAGGAGATCCAAGACCATAAAGCAATTCGAAAGTTGTTCGTCCGGAGGCGTTCCAAATTTACGGTCGGAACGACCGTTTAGAATACTCTTCAGCATTCCCGCAATAACGAATGTGGTGGTGTCAATGAATGGGGGAGCACACCCAGAGCCGGCTCGAGAAGAATTTGGCGCAACGCGCGGGACCGTTGGGCGAAATGGCCCACGTATGCGCACCTCGTATACCAGTCGCCCGGTATTGTGGTGATCGAAAGCGAGTGTATGACCATATCCCTGCCAAATAAACTCGCGAAGAGGAGGCTCAAAACCTTGCGCTTGGATGTCTCTCCACGCTGATTGGGTTCCCAAGGAACTTGGGACTCCGTGCCCCACAGCATCGTAAGAAAAGTATAAATGGCAATATCAACTGCCTCCCCGATTCTGGCAGGGTCGTTTCGGACAGCGTCCGCGGCTCTCCACAATTGACGAAATTCCCAAATGGTTTCCGGTATCCGTCCTCCCGACGCTCCATCAGCGCAAGCACCTTATCACTGTATGTCGTCGAATCCATCCCGGATTGATTCACGCGCGAATGAAACAGTGTAACTGTGGCCCACAACGCCACAAACACCACACAAGGTTCCATTCAATTTGCACAGGTCTATCTGCAACTAGATATCATACGCAGTCTCTTTGGTCAGGTGACGGAGATCGATAAAGGTTTACTAATCGGCTTTGTACATGTCATGCTCTGACTAGACAGTGCGATCTTCGTTTCGATACATTGCAGATTACCAGGGTGGAAAAGGTCGACGACTTGGAGATGTTGGAAAAGATACTTGCGAATTATGGAAGAAGAAGCTAAACAAAGTTGCACGATGATAGTGTTAGCTAAAAAAGAGGTGAGATTCCTCTGGGATCTCCGGGAGTCATCCGGTTTGAACATACTACCGAACCCTTCGTTTTTTAACGTATGCGATGAATGCGAACGGTAGTATGAAACCATCCTGGACACCGCACCCGCCACCGCCAAGAAATCGCCATCGCCGCCGGAATGGTTCCCATCGCCGGAACACCGGAGCCGGAGTCCCTCTCGACATGCTTCGACGAACCACGCTGGCGCGGGTCGATAAGATAGCCGGCTGAAAAGCTGCTGGGTATGGGTGAAGAGGACGGGAAGGAGAAGGAGAAAAGCGGATGGATGGTACGTAGAACAGTTCGAGCGCCGAAAGTTGAGCTGAGAAATTAAGTCTGTTACCAGAGCCGGACACACTCGAGGAAGACAGGAGGAGGAAGCGGGAGATGAGGACGAATTAGGTTGGGCCCGACGTTGAGCTCAATGAAGTGGATTAGGGAGGCGATAGAACAGATGAGTCGGAAGGGGGAGACAAGGAAGGCGACGAGGAGAATGAAGAAGAGGACAGTGAGGGATTTGGGTGGGGCGACGACAACGACGGGAGCGAGATTCCTGACGACGGGGCTGGGAGAGGACGAAGGCCTTGGCATCAGAGTATGAGCTTGATCTCGAATAGGACTCCGAAGAAGAACGAAGGCGCAGAGTCCCGTACTGAGTCCAAGGTCCCTGCCCTGCGGACAACGGACACATGCGTTGAGAGGCAAGTGGATCCCGTCCCCATCTCCGGAAAGCGAATCAGTTGGCTTTGAGTTGGAAAGAGAACGAGGCTGCTGAGAGAGTCATACTGCAACTGAACAGTCGCGGGAGTTCCAAGGTCTGGAAACTCTGTCGCTCGATGGGGCATTGTAGACGGGACTCCCCAACGGTTCATCCATCGTCGAGCTCGTCGAGTAAATCCCATATATAATTGATGCAGAGCGGTGGATTATAGTGGACTCGCAAAGAGCGGAACTGGAGTGGGCCTTGCCCTCGTCGATGTGGCACTGGAACCAGGGGCAGTGAGGTCGACAGTTGTTGGTGCAGATGGCGGGTCAAAGGCGAGAGCTCCTTGCATTTGTACATTCCGAATCGAACCGATGGTAAGAGCAGAAGATGGCCGATGTCGAGAGAACGCAAATCATGTTGACCACGGCAGAACTAGGCACCGCCGGCAGAATGCAATGCACCGCACCCACCAAAACATTCTGCGAAGGTGGCGCATCCACAACAACAGCGCAGGAAATGGGCATCCTGCGCCACAAACAGCAGATGCGGGCGTATAAGAGGACGGCGACGGATTCCACTCCAGTCCCACAGTCAGCGACATCCGCACGACATATACCCAAGCTACAAGCAACCGATACCACACCAGATACTCTTTATACCAACACTTGATTCATCATGGGTCGCAAGCAGAACAACAACCAGGTGCGTACTCCATCCACTGCCGTCTACCCTTCCCCTTATCGCCTCCGATCCCAACTCCAACCACTCCACTCCCAGGTCTCGGCCGCCGTCGCCCAGGCCAACCAGCAAATGGCTGCCCAGTCGCAGATCAAGGCGCAGGTCCAATCCAACACCCAGCAGGCACAGATGCAGATGCAGATTAGACAGCAGCAGCCCGCCCAACAGTCGCAACAGGCCAAGGCTGCCACCGCCCCCCCCCAGCAGACGCAGGCCCGCCCGCAATCTGCCCATCCCCAACAGCAACAGGCGCAGGCGAAGCCCCAGCAACAACAGGCTCAGGCCCAGAGCCAGAACCAGCAACAGCGCCAGTTCGGCATCCCGCTCGAGTTCTTGCTCGTCTTCGCCAACGCTACCGAGATCGCCCAGCCGTCGACGTTTAGGACTGGCGTGAAATGGATGGAGGTACGTCTTCCCCTTCTCTCTTCTCCTCGCACTTCCTCCAAACCCATTCCCTAATGTCTTCGTCGTTGTCTTCCGTCTCAAACCATTCACCAATTCCCCACCGCAGTCATCCAAAATGCAATCCACCCGCAAACCCGCCCAAGGCATGCTCTTCCGCGCCGACCGTCGCCAACTGGCTCGCAAGCAGAGGTCTCCTCGGAAGCAACAGCGCCAGCAGAACGGGAAGCAGCAGGCTAGGCCCCAGACCGCGCAGCTCCAGAACCAAACTCGTCAGGCGAACCAACAGCAACAGCAACAAGCTCGCCCGCAGTCCGCCCTGCCGATGGCCAAGCCCCAGCAGCAACAAGCTCAACAGGCGAAGCCCCAACAACAACCTGCCCAGCAGCAACAGCAACAGGCGCGTCCTCAGCAACCTGCTCCTGCTCAACAGGTCAAACCGCAACAGGCTCAACAACAAACCCAGGCGCGTCCCCAATCCGCCGCGGCCGGCATCTCACCGATCCCCGCCGACTTCGCCGCCCTCTTCGCCTTCGCGACGGACGTTGCCGCGCCAAGCACGTTCAGGACGGGCGTGAAATTCATGCAGGTGAGCTTGTCCGTCCTTCCTTTGCCTTCCCACACGTGCATCTTTTGCTCACACTTCCCTTCCTTCTCTCTCTCCCACCCCCNCCCCCCCGCCAGAACATCGCCCCCCTCCCATCACGCAAACCCGACCTCCGCTTCCGCTCCGAGCGTGTGCGCGCGCTTCGTGCTCGCCGCGAACAGCAACGTCGTAGTCGCCAACAGCAACCCGGGTCGTCGAAGCAAGCGCAGCAGCAGCAACAGCAACGTGCGGCAAAGACTGCGAGTGCGCAGCGCCAGCAATCCGCCGGTGGTGTGCAGAGGAGTCAGCAACAACAGGCTAAGCAGCAGCAACAGCAACGTGCCCAATCGGCTCAATCTCGCCCCACGGCCGCGACCAACACCACCAACGCCAGCAAGATGGACGGGTCCGTGAACGACGGTCTGTGGGGCTTGCAGTTCCTGTTCGGCGAGTCCAACTACCCCGGCGAGGCTCCCGCTCCGGCGAGGCAACAACAACCTCAGGCCCAGAAGCAACAGCAACAGCAACAAGCGCAGAAGCAGCAATCGGCGACGCCTCGTCCTCAGCAGCAAATGCAACAGCAACAGGCCGCTCCCAAGCAGCAACCCGCCGCCCAGCTGACGCAGGCCCAGGCCCGCTCTCAGTCTGCCCAGCAGCCCCAGCAGGCCCAAAAGCAACAACAACAACAGGCGCAACCCATGCAGACCTCCGGCGCCGGAACCCTCAACCAGCTCCGCAACGACCTCGCCCAGCTCAAGAAAATGCTGGACCAGCGCGACGCCAAAGTCGCAGAGTTGATGAGGGCGGTTACGGCTGAGAGGTGCGTTCGGTCTCCCGCTTTCTTTTCCCCGCTCTTAAGCCTCATTGACACACCACCTGCGCCCCACCCCACCCCACCCCCCACAGGAACAACTCCTCCAAACGCTCCCGCTCCGTCTCGCCCCAACAACGCCAACCCATGCAGCAGGGTCATAGGTCTCAGTCGCAGTCGGCCCAGTCCACGAGGCAGACCGGAAACCCGTTCGTCGGGGATAGGCAAGGGGAGTGGGACTCGTTGAGGCCGTTGATTTAGGCGTGAGGCGGCGAAGTTGTCATTGAGGCGATTATACCCTAATAATTCAGAAAAGGAAATACATAATGGGGGCTTAAACATTATTTCCTCCGACTTCCGAGTGTAGGCTGATGTTTGGGTAATATTTTGTCCGACTTTCGAGTCTGATTTTTGGAGGATGTTGGTGTGGCGAAAGGGTGACGCCCGAAAATAACCCTTCGCACGTTTCAACTGTCCACTCCTCGCACTCTCGAACTCGCCACCGACCACCGCCAATGTCGACGTTCGTGCCCTCACCCGAAAATCCGCTCACGCCGACCTACTACGCGACGGGCGCGTTTGCGTACGGGAACTTGCGGTGTACGTTTTGGGTCACGTTTGTTCAGTGTGTCGGAGCTACAGACTGAGGGTGCCGGCGACCAATTTGGTAAAGCGCTCTGGGTACAGATCTACGTGTTTCTCGCTATCTGGACGCTGCTTTGGATTCTCGAGTTCGGTACGTACTACGTCATCGTTGCCTGTTCTCCACCCACACATCACGAGTCCCGACGGCCTCCAACCTCCGATGACTGACAAATAAAAGGTGCCAAGTACCAAGACCGCCGGCGCCAGGAGATTCCGATTCCGGGAAAGGAAATGGGGCTGTTGGAGAAGCCTAAAGTCACCTTTGTGAGTTCACAGTTACTTTCCGTATCGACCTCTTCTTCATCACTGGTTGACGTGGTTACTATTTTCTCTCACGCGGGAACTGGGAGCCAGAACGAGAAATGGTCCAACTCTCTTCGCGTCACCAGGGATGCCTTCATTCTGATCCTCGTCGGAGTCATCGTACGTATCCCTCCGCCCTCCTTGCCTCCTTTCCTCGTTCCCCTCACCTCCACCCACCTACCCACCTTCCCACCCAGATCTCGCAAAACTCCCAACGCGCCTGGGGCGGCGCCATCGCCCTCCTATGGACGCAACTCGCACTCTTCGCTGTCTGGTCCCTTTCCAAGCTCGCAGTCGACAACGCCATTCTTGATCTCCTGCTCGGATGCACGGTCATGGCTGTCGAGCTTACGGTGTTTGGGATCGCGTTCCGGGGAAACACGGGTGTGAGGGGGAGTGGGGCGGTGGGGACGCCGAATAGCGCGTTGGTATGAGGGCGGATGGGAAGTTGCGGTGTACAGGTGTACTTGATGATTTGGAATGAGAAGTTTTGATGCATTTAATTGAGCTTTTTTTGACAAGAAAACACGTGACAAGAAACTAGCGTATGCCTTCCACGACACCCCTTCACACCTTTTCCCACATTTCGACACCGATCCCTCAAAACTATACACAAAGACGGAAGAAATACGCATCAGCTGACAATCCTAAACAGCACCGAGAGCGATAATTTACTCACCCGCCTCCTTGGTACAATCACTGCCGGACCCCTAGGAACAACCACGGCTCTTGGACGGGCTATTGCAGCTCCGAGTAGCATTCCAGTGGCGACGCCAGCTGGGTTTGGAACTGGTGAAATTACTTGTGATCAAGACCACAAAGAAAACTTGTAATCACCTGCGGCTCCATAAGGAGGGTGTGCGACTGGTACCGGTGCCGGTTTGGGCGCTTCTTGCACAATGATAGTTGTGGTGGAGACTGGGAGAAAGGAGATCAGAAATGTTCGAGATGACGTCAACTATGGAAAACGAACCCGACTCGCCTGGTTGTGCCGGCAACGCAGCAGGGGCAGGCTGCGGAGTATATGGTGAAGGAGGCTGCTGCATTGGTGCTAGTGGAGGTGGAGGTGCTGGCTTTGCGACGCGAGGATCGGTCCATGTCGTCTCGCCTGTTCTTTTGTTGTCTGATTGTGACATTCCAAAAAGCTTGTCAGAAGGAGAAACGACAAATAATTCGTGAGAAGCACTCACAAAAGTACCTCTTGCCGGTGGAGGGATCGAAAACGGTGTCCCAATCCGGAGGAAGAGCGTTCGGGTCTGGTTGTGGTGGGCGACCCGCTGCAGGAGGTGGAGGTGGATATGCACCGGGCGACGCTTGGCAAGCAGAAGACATGGTCTTTTGCAGCAAGAAAAAGGAGTTCTTGATAAGCTTCTCGTGCGAGGTCCCGTGTCACCTTTGCCCCTTTATCGCGCTATCTAACCCTTATTTTAGCCGGAGCTCGCTCACTCCAACATCCCATCACGACACAGACAGAGACGCAATGTCCTCACAGACCGTCAAAAAAAGTGCGTTGATGAAGGGGATGTTCTCGGAGTGGCTAGTTGATGCGGAGCCTTTTGCGACGGGTGATTTCTCAAACGTCAGACGGGCTGTCGAGTTAAGAACGGGGCTGAAGGTGAGCATGGGCCGATGGGAAGTCTCTCCTAGTATATGAGTCGCCCTGGTGGTCACTGGTTGGCGTCGAATGGCAGGCGGTAGCGAAAACGTCATCACTTGTGGTACCGGACCACCTTGATCAGAGCAAGCCATCGTGGTTCCGTTTGCTGATGATGCACGAGGTAAAATTTATTCGTTTTGTTATCACTTGGTCCCTCAGTCCTCATTGACTTTTTCGTTCCTCAACGTACAGCTATGCACTCTCGAGTACTTATCGAGTGCACGGCACCCATGTGTGGTCCGAGTTTACGACGCAGTGGTTTCGGGAGACAAGCTTATACTCTTTCAAGAAGAAGTTGAGGGAATGGAGCTAGTGGACTATGTTCAGGTTCGTGTGCTGAAAGGGGCGTGTTCCCTGTTCAAAGTTCTGGCTCAGCGGTTGCGGCGACTGTCCCTTTCCGGAAAGCTTGCGCCCCCGGAAGAAGCACGCTATATTGTCTATCAACTGCTATCAGCCATTGAGCACTTGCACAACGCTCGTGTCTTTCATCGAGACTGTAAGCAATTTGCTCTTGTTTGCTACCCCTCTTTTTCCCCCCGTTGACAATCTTTCCCCCACTGCCTTCCCCAAACACCCCAGTAAAGCTCGACAACGTCATCATCAACCCAAAGACACTCAGTGTCACCGTCATCGCCTTCAACCTGTCCGGGTTCGCGGGTGCCTGTGGGTGCCAAGGCGAATGCGCCGGGTGCATGCAGTACGCCAGCCCGCAAGTGGTCATGGGCGCGGCGTTGCGCGAAGAGTGGTGGGAGACGGGGTGGTGCGATGTGTGGAGCGTCGGGGTGTGCGCTTATGTGAGTGGATGAATCTACTGTATTGATGACGTGGTGTGCAATTTTAAACTCCCCGGCACCGTTCTTTCAAGACACTCCTGACTGGTCATTTCCCCTTCTTTTCGGACGCGGCGGACGCCCTCCTGCTCGAGCACAAAGCCCTCGGAAGCGGCAAAGACCTGCTTTGGCCCCTTAACAGAACCATCCCCCAGGCGGTGAAATCCTTCGTGCGACGCATCTTGGATCCCATTCAGGGCCAGACGCTCAAGCCCGTAGTCTAACTTCGTGACCCGTGGTTCGACGAAATTCGACATGATCTGTCGACACCTGCCACTGTCGGAGCCGGCACTGCTATTCCGTGGAGTCGCTTCACGACCCAGACCACGTCGTGCAAGAATACGCCATCACCGAGCTCTTGGAAGTCGTTTGGCCGGCAATGGGAGGCGGAGGGCGGGGATGGACTCACTGTGACGCAGCACGACTAGCAAAGTGTGTCCGCCCCGCATTCGCAGTCGCACAGGGCGGTGCATGTCGACCACCGCTCGAGAAAAAGACCGACTCAGGAATCGATGTCTCGTCCTCTGGCACTTCATCTAGGTATCGATGGAGAACGAAACCGGTCCAATCACGTGCTCCGAGTCCACCGCCCAGTGCCGTCGCCATCAGCCAATCTCGGACGTCCCCACCGGCACAGGCGCGGCGGGGTGGTCGACGAGAAGATATCGCCGTCGGCGTGTTTCAAACTCCGAAACCGCCAACAGGAACAGGCGGAAAAGGCGCCGACACAGCACGGTGGCAACAGCAGTCGAGCCGGGCACCGAAACGAAAGAGCATGAGCAGCGACAAAAGCTCCAGCTCCCAGAAGGAGAAGGAAAACTGTTTTTTCAATATCATGGCCAAGAAGGCGAGGAAGGTCTTGGGTCTGAAAGTGAAAGCATAAATCGAAGATATCATGCATAGGTTAAACGAATGTCTTGTCATCTTGTAGCGCAAAGGCGTCAGTCATACATATCAGAATCTTGATCAGTTGATGACATATTTGTGAGGGGCTCGGGCGGACCCTCACAGTTGCTGTGGTCCAAGTCAGCGGAACACGCTGGAACTCATCGGAACTGCTTGCGCAATAACGGACACGATTTGATAAGCAGAATATGAAAAGCGTAAACTAGAATTGGAGCNATATAAACACTTGTAGAAATGCTAAGAATAAGCCTTTGGACTTCGAATCTCACTCGCCTCACTCGTTCCCACTCGCTCGTCGCGGCTCTCAGGTCACTCGGCGTGACCTCTCGGCTCCCTCTCGGCTCTCTCTCTCGCTCGTACTCGACTCCATCTCTCGCTCGTACACGGCTCTCTTACACGCTGGTCGCGTGCCTTCGGACTCACTCGGCAACCCCCACCCGCTCCCCCTGACATATTCCATTGCCGTTCGTTTCCAGCACAACGGACTGTATCCAGGCAAGATCTCGCCGAAGGGTGGGTATTCGGGAGTAAGGCCCGAGGTTGCGTCTCCATCGGGCGTTCTGGGGTGCTACAGGGCCGGCTGGCGCACACGAAACGCCGAGTGGGAGAGTAGAGTGGGGGGCAGTGCGGATCATCTATGTGGGTATCATTGTCACCCAGGGAGACAAATCAATACTTGCAGGTAGCTGAAAGTTTCGTTTTGATCAGCGCTCCATTGGGTCAACAATTCTAAGCTTCGACCGCCACGACGCACACACACTCCGAGGTTGCCGCACAACACCAGTACATTTTTCCCGTGCGCTCGAAACGACCAAACTCGCTGGGAAACGGTGGGTGACAACCGTGCCTCGGATTATGCCGTGTCTCATCGGCATGCCCAGCCGAACGGGAGGTTACCGCAGGACACAGGGAGCTGAGTGTGGCTGAGTGTGGGGGACAAATGAAAACGTTGGAGCGACAACATAGCGACTTGGGATTAAATACCAGCGAGCATGTTAGCAGATAGGTTCATGAAACGGTGAGAATTTCCGCTCGCTGGGTCGAGGATGGGTAGGTTGGGTGACACTTGTGGGCGACATGCATGGAGAACCCTTCGAATCCTATGCAACGTGTTCTCTATCCAACCAATGCCCCGCCTCTCTGAAAAAGCACCTGTCACCCGTTGGCAGTTCTGACCTGACAGAGAAGATCCCAACCAAGAACGGATAGCATGACGGGAAACTCTACGATATGCACGCAATACTCTCACTTTGAACGAAATACAATACCAGTCAAATTGTGGGGTCCTGTTTGCTTCATCTAGAACTCTCACGGTCAAAGAATTGCCGGGTTCACGTCCGCCTTCCTCTCCATCACGAGCTGCTGCACTGAGCCGATCAGCCCGGTGATTTAAATAATTACGAACGACCCACGGAAGTTCAGTTTTTAAGGTTATTTGTATTCAGAAAAGGCGAATTGCATGCACATTTTCAACGTATCCACAAGTATCCAGAGAGAGCTTCTCCCAGCATTCCACATCACAGCGTCTAGTTCCATTCATTTCCAGCGCGGAAAATTTGGCGTACACTCTGTTGATAAGTTCTGAGATTCTCGACCCTTAAAACTTTGTAGCGTCTGCTCACCTATTTTCGAGAAGCTGCAATTGGCTGAATGCCACCTCCCCACGGCCAACTTCTCCATCTTGAAGGAAGCGCACCACATCTTCTTTCCAGTACAAGATCGCTTTCTTCAGCGCCTCATCATCACGATTGTAGAAGTCCGCCCCGCGGTCCACAAGAAGCCGTACAACATCCAGGTGTCCACGCGCGGCGGCAATGCAGAGAGGTTCTCCGTCTTCGCCATTGGGGTTCACTCCGTGATCCAGAAAAAGGCGCACCATGTCCACAGACCCTGATTCTGCCACTTTGGCGAGTCCGCCGTTTCTGGTGCAAGTGTCGAGGTCTGGCATTGTTTCAAGAAGTGCTCGCACTCCTTCAATGCACCGAGAGTCCCTGGCATACGTTGAAAGGGTGACGTCTTGAGGAAGCCTTCCGCCATTTTGGAGGAGCAGCCGTGCAACTTCCCCATGCCCCTCCATGATGGATTCATGCACATCATTCCCGGTTGGCGTGTCCAGAGCCCCGTTTGCACCATTGTCTAAGAGGAGGCGCACGACATCCACCCGACCTGTTCTTGCAGCGTATATGAGTCCGTTGTTTGCGTCCGCTCCACGGCTCATGAGAAGTGAGACCATCTCAAGTGATCCGTTGCCAGCGGCGTGTTCTCCTGCGTATCCTGATGAGGTCGGCATCCCCCTTGTCAATTATCATTCGCACCAATTCAACATTTCCTGGATGCGCTGCCGCATCGAGATAGGACTCATTACTCCCGACACGAGCGCCGGCTTCGATAACTATCCTCGCGATCTCACGGTGGCCCTTCTCGAGCGCCTGCAAGAGTACCTCTCCATCCTCTGTGTTCCAGTCCGCACCGTTGTCCAAGAACAACCGGAAAATGTCCGCCCTTCCACTTCTGATCGCCTCATATATGGGCCACCTCACTCGGTCATGAAGTTCCACGGATATGTGACTAATTCCAATCTCTGATTGAAGACTGAGGGGTGACAAAGCACAGCAACCGTATCGAAAAACCCACGCGATGCTTCGTCAAACAAAGCGCGGGCGCGAGAGTCGAAATGTGCTAATGAGCGCCGAGCCATGGACCGCGGCGTTGAGAAAAGGGCAAGGAGCGTTTTGTTGAGTGACGGAGTTGGTAGACGAAGACGGCAAGGCAGAAATCGTCCGACGTCGATCAAGAGAATCTCGGGCAGAGTGCGCATCCGTGGGAATACATCACTTCGGGCGCGATTCACGTTGTGAGAGCATGTGTCTGTTTTGTGGAAGTTGTTGTCCTCTGCTCAACCGAGCATTTGGTAAAATGTTAGTTATACATCTCACATTTTCCCGTTTAGACCGAGATCGGCGCACTACATGGATTATTACAGACAAAGATAATAGTCTGACACGGTACTCTACCCAACGCATGCAGTACTCTCACTCCAAAGACGTAAATACACAAACGAAAGCGTGACAATTATGAGTTAACTGTCCCATCGGAGGAAGACGTCCTCTTGTTCAACGCTCCATCACCCCGACGCCGCGACAGGAACGCCGTTCGTGAAGGCGAGCGCGTGCGAGGGGGCAGGCGGCGAGGCGGGACGTCGTCGCGCACGGAGATCCGAAGCTTCAGAGTTCATGTCGTCCGTGTTAGAACGCGCGGTAGTTTTCGGTGGAGCCATCCGGCTAGCCTGCACCGTCGACGCGTCCTTCCCGTTGGTCCAAGACTCCGCTCCCTTCGCTATATGGAGCTTCCCGTTTGCAGTCGAATCCACGCCCAGCCTTTTCTGTACAGACTTCAACCACCTCCCACCTCCCAAAGGACCCACCAGCGCCCACAATCCAATGAGCGCCACGTGCCCAATATATCCGACCCTCGCAAGTGCGTCGACAGACTTGCCCCATTCGAGGAGAACAAACGCCGAGGCGAGGTAGTTGATGAAACCGACAGTGGCGACCCAAGTCGCAAAGTTGTACAGGGGGAGAAGGTGGGCGTACGGCGAAGGTGGGTACAGGAGGGGACGGAGGGTGCGTCGGACGGTTTTGGAGACCTGCACTGCGAAGGAGGCAGAGAGGAAGAGAACTTGTGCAAAGAGTGTGTCGGCAAGATACTTTGAGCGAAAGCACTAAGGACGTCAAGGGGGTACGGAAGAACCCACTGTAATACCCCGGATAGAACCCGTGCCAAAACGCCGACACCGCAAACGTCAGCACGTTCGCCTGTCCCCTAGTATCCTCCCTACTCTTCGCCACACTCCCGTCGGTGGCGGATCGCACCGAATCATCACCAGTGTACCTCACGTAGACGTTCCATCGGAGCCAGGACTGGGTCACAATGTTCCAGTTCTCGATTAGATCGCGCATCGAAAGGGCGAGCTCGATGCCCAGGGGGCGGACGTTGGTGCAGCGGTCCCTGGTGGTTGGCGCCGACATGTCAGGGGCGATTGTTTGGGGCGGTTGATGGTGAGGGGAACGTACCATTTGTGCTTCCCAGTTTTGGGATCCACACCGTTGTACCCGACACCGCAAAGCACGCACACACCCTCGGATATCTTCCACAGTAGGTAGAACTTGCACCGTTGGTTGAACCCAGCAATATTGAAGTGGATGAGCCTGCACACGTCGGGCCGAGTCAAAGACCGTATTCCCGCGGTGAGGCCAAGAACAGCAGGACTCACTTATACCCGAACCACAGCGAGTCGAACCCGGGTGTTAGAACGGCATGGTAGTCGTACCGTCCCAGAAGTAGGAACACGACCAAAAACGCAAGACCCTCCCCGAGACATTTGAGCGTCGGGTGGAGGGAGGATACATTTGGTGGCAAGAGCTGCCGGCCGGGAGCGGTACGGGTCAGAATGGGCTGGGGAAGGCGACCAATGCGAGAGACGTGGATCCCTGACGTGACATACCGTGCCTTTTGCGAACCGGTCGTACGCCGAGTAATCTACGGCCGGGCCCGCGAGGAAGCCACCGAAGAAAAAGGCGTACCCGAGAAATGGGATGAGCGAGGGGAACGCGGATGGTGGGATCCGCCGGGATTGGAGGAAGTGGGTGAGAGTCTGGCGGAAGGGGAGGGATGGAATTGGGGTGGGTTGAAGTTGTGCGACAGGGAATACCGCTCAATCCATCGATACAGAGCGCCAGGAGCTGCCTCAATACAGCAAGGCGGCCCCTGCCAAAACACGTCCATGAAGTTCCGCTCTCATACCCGACAGCGTTCGGTGTGCCACCAATCCACTTGCCCGTCGCCCGTTTCCGTCACTGATCCTCCCTTTCCTTCCAAAAAATACAATCCTTTGCGGTGAGGGGAGTCTGATGGGGTTTCAACTTATCCAATGGAGACAGGGTACCACCGCCGCCTTCCGGTAGGTTACCGACCCCTGTCAAAAAACCAGTCCGCAACGTTCCGCCCTCACACCCAAATGGAGTTCCAGCATACCCCCGTTTAGTGTGAATGAGGACAGTTTGTTTCGCTGAAATTCCAACATGCCAGCAGCTCGGTGGCCCCTGTCAAAATGATCTGGTCCACGAAATTCCGCCCTCACATTAAAAACGCTGAAGTGGGTCACCCGTCGACTCCCGCGTCGTGCAGATCATGAATCATACTGCATACCCCGTCCAAACGGTACTTCAACCTTTCACTCTCCAACGAGGACCGGGGAGCACCAAAAGAAGCCTCGCAGTCAAAATAAATCTCGGGCAGAAGGACTCGCGCGCCACATGGTCTCGTCGCTCTCTCATCTCAATTTCCGATCCTTTTGTCTCCCCCCGTCCCACCCCCCCTTCCCCCCACCACACCGCTCTCCTCCCTCTTCAACCCACCTTCTCATCCCTCGTCCCATCATACACACTCCACGCAAAGCTCGTCAGTCTGATAACGAGAACCATGAATGGCGCCGTGTGGTCAAAGTTGGCGTGCTCGGCGCCGGGAGTGTCCTTGTCCGTGAAGAGAAGGATTTGGTGTTGGAGGTGGCTGTGGGAGGGTGGGCATGGGGTTGGGTAAGGTTGGGGAGGAATAAGCGGATGAGAGGTGAGTATCCAAGAATCGATGAAGCGCGGTTGTTCACGGTTGCAACGCTCCGAGACTGGGGAGGCTATGAATCAAAGCAACAAGGTTCCGCGAGTCCCTGAGCAGACTAACTTCCCGTCCTGGCGCCGTCCCCTCCGAAAAGACAAACTCACTTGTACGAAAGCTGCGTCATGGTCAGCACCATGACCAGAACGGGCGCCCATCGCTCCTTCCCGTACCACTTTGCGAGGTAGTACGTGTAGAGCGCGGCGGAGAGGAGGTGCAAGTACCCTCGCCAGTCGAAAAAGAAGACGAACAGGGCTGTGGACGTCACAACGGCTGGTCGAGGGGTGAGACTGGAGCAGACGGATGGATCGAGTCAAGAAGAACGAGACTTACAGAATAAGTGACGGGCCATTGTCCATGATGTGGGCAGGAAGGAGAACATCCAGGCCAGAGGGTATCCGGCGAACAAGGCGACAAGCCCGAGAACGTTGTCGACGGGAAGCCCAAAGTAGGCAGCCAGGGCAGCGACGGGGGATGCGACCATATCGGAGTTGAGTTGTTTGCGGGGAGTGAGGGGAGGGGAGAGGGGAGTCGCTCCGAGCACGTGGTAGTCGAAACCCGCGGACGGAAGTGGGGAGACCAGAGCGGGTCGGTAGGAGGCGTAAGGATTGATTCCGAAGAGCGAGCGGGCTGCGAGTGCTCTGCTGCGATATTTTGTCCAGTGAGCGAACCTGTCAAGTGCGGGTAAATCACGCGACCTTAGTCCCGGTGGTGGCGCAGACACAACTTTTGGGGTCGAGGGTTTGGGGAAACGTGGACACCTTCTCACCGTTTACAGAAGCGATTAATAGGTAGTGCGCAGATCGAAGAATTACATGGGAATGCTATAGGGTATTCCTTACCCTATTATGAAACGGTTTCGTGGCTGCACTTTCATTAGCTTGCAATTTTTAACACCGAGCTGAACTGCAACAGTGACCGCACCGTATCCACTCAACCGACAACCCAAATGTCAAATTTCTCAGTTAACATCACTATCGAGCACTACAGTTTTAGCTTTTCGTCTCCAAACTCTGACACGCTCGCGACTGAACGAGCATTGGGCCTTCTGCACCCACCTGCGCAACCTCTGCAACGCCGAAATCACATCCGTGTACCAAAAGCACACGAAAGAGACTTCAAACTGCCTGTGCACCACGCCGGCCTCGACGGCGAACCAGAGTCTCCGCTGGTGCAAACCCCGCTCGATAAATTGGGGCTGCTGCCCCTCCCCTCCCGAAAGCCAACAGCTGAACGATAGAGCAAAATGAGCGTTAGTATGGTCACTTCTATCACAGTCTTGATTCTAAACCGTACTTATGCATCACAGATCTAGAATCCATTTGCAATTGACCTTTGCAAGTGCTCACACTCCCAGTTTAGTTACGCTTTGTTTCAGTTAATGTATTGTATTGTATATTCTCTGAGTTTTGAATGGAACACTCAACCATATCTCGCATTGACACCATCCATTGTGAGACCCTGTTCCATAATTTATTGCCCATGCCCCGGCCCTTTCAAATAACCAAAGCTTAGCTGCATTTGTGAGATATCGCACCGCTCTCTATAAAGGTACATAGGAGGAAGACAAAACCCAAGGGGATGGACATTGCTCTGTCCACCTGAAAGTTTCGCTGCCGGCAAGTAACGTTTGTACGTCATCGACTGAACACCATGAAATGCGTTTCTCAGGACAAGTGACAGCCCGAGGCGACGGTGCCGTCAGAGGTCTCCAACTCGTCTCGCTCGGTCTTTATTCAGAGAGCACGTGTTGACCGACCGGAGGAAGCTGATCTTTGTATATCATTATATTCCGGGACCGGAGGAAGTATATATGAGTTGTGAAGGAGTCTGTGATAGTTATGCCGAGTAAAAACGGCCACCCCATTTTTTACAACTACCGGGTGTAAAAATATCGCACTTATCTTCTCTTCCTTTACTTTTTTTGTGCCGAAAATCATCAATGATAATGTTGCCGGAAAAGTCGTAAAATGCATTTTAAATGTTTCATCTCATCGACATCGTGCCTCCCGCCCTGTGGCACCACCTGGTGATGCGAAGACGGCAAGTGGAGACAGAGAAGCAGCAATACAGCTCCATCGCTTTGTATTGCTGCGCAGCCTCGTCATGCGAGCGTCTTCCATTGAAAGGCCTGATCGGTGCCCTCACTGTTCAGTAGAGCTTCGTTAAGCGGATCAGTCACCCGCAAAGGAATGAACAGGCGCAATTTGCGGGCAGCATTCAAGTTCGGGAGGCGTTGCAATGATGGCTTGGAGTTTTCGGCTGGATCTACTGGATGATCGGCAATGAATGGCCAGCAATCTCTCATGGGGATGGAGACACATGCACGGAACTAGCGCTGAAACGTCTAATGAAGCGTGTTGCTTGATGTGCAGGCATACGGTGGAAGTATTGCTCGTGATTCGATGACGAGGATCGTCAGAACCTTTCTTCAAGTGACCATCCAAACCAACGACGAAGCATCAATTCTAAAGGCTCGGTGCGACTCGCTTGCACTATATACGGACTTCTAGTGCTACCTTTTCAATCCTGGGATAGTCGAAATGTATCAAAGTTAAAAAAACACCTGGCCGTTTTTCAAACTGATACTGAAAGGATTCGGATGTGTTGTTTGGTTTGGAAAGATGAGACTTCCATCATCGCACTCAAGGGCTACGTGTCATCCCGAATTGTTTCAGCTAAAAACGATAATGTAGACGCAGATCCGCTTAAGCTGTTGCTCGTTTGAAGTCTTGCTGAGCAACACATACGCAACGGCGTGACATCCACGCCTGTGCGTCCCGTCCCCAAGTGTCCTTACTTCAGGCGACACAGGTTCTCGCATGCATACATTGGAAGCCTCGGTAGGATACTTCTTTCTCTCTGGAAAAGAAGAAAGGTGCCCCGAAATTGGTGTGAAATGACCCCGCCCGTCCGCTCTCACGTTCACGTGCCATACTTGAACGGACGCGGCTCCATTTAAACAGCGCATCGGAAGGGCCGTGAACAAAACTGAGCACGACCCTTCACACAGCAATGCGTCTTCTTACGCTCCTTGTCCTCGCGATCTTCGCATACGTGGCGATGGCCGCCCCATGGACATCCAGGAACGTGATCCTGAACTCAATGGCTGCCCCGCAGCTGGTGGTGGATGTCCCGGAGTAAGTTTCCATCGCTCATCTTGCGATGCATCCGGTTTCCGCATTTTAGACTCGCACTGGCCGCTCACGATACATCATCTCGTCCAGATATGTGTAGGCAGCACCTGTAAAAGTGCAACGTCCCGACAATGGTCAGACCTATAATTTTCCTTGCTGGTCCCCGGTAAAAGTAGGTTTCAGTTCCCAGACATGCAATTGCTCAGCACCGTCGTTTATTGCTCACACACATTTTCTTTTTTGAACGTTGCGTTATTATGTCAACAGTACCGAGGCTCCACTTGCTATGCCTTTGGAGACTGGTGGACTATATGCTAACAAAGATTTGACAACGTCGAGCACGTCAGGGAATGGTGGGCACTTTCGTTGGAGGAACAGGTTCATAGTAGCTGGGATAAGGAAGGGCTTCTGTAACACAGCTTGAGACTGAATACGAGCCCAATCAATACACCAACCGTTGTGGTAGCCACTGGAACTTGCGTGCATCCCAGTACTTTATCGTTGGATTGTTGCGACTTGCGAGGTGCAGTTATGAACAAAAAACACAGAAGCTCAGAACTCGTAAGTTGTTAACGTCAAAATGGACGTGATTGCAACGGTTGAAGAAAAGAGGGAAGAATAGTCTCCAGACCACACTACCGTGCGACCATGCTGTAAAAGAGATCCTACTCGGTTTTTCTTGAGATATGCATTCTGGCGGACGTGTTGACGGTGGCATGTAGCTGATCTTTGTATTAAGTGATATTCCGGGACCGGAGGACATCTATGCCCACATGGGAGGAAGTATGCAGAAAGTTTGCAAATTTATTCCGGTAATATATTCGTTATTGGATCCTAAACATTTCTCCGCCGCTATTCCCTTGTTTTGACCACATTATTGTCGACTGCTTCTGCTGCAAAGCCCGACCACCAGCTTCCCCGTTCGGACTATTGAACCAACCATTTTGGAGCAAACAATCTAATAATCGGCAATTTACGTGCAAATACACATCAATGAATCTAAAATCCTATCCAGTGACCACGTCCTGCCCGGAAGCAATCCAACAAACGAAGCTAGAGCACATATTTACACCCCCTTGTCCCTCAATCCAAAACCGAAAGTCCATCTCTTCCTCGACTTCACGCCACGGGAACCCGTGACGTCCACCCCGTCCCCGTCACCCCTCGCCGGGGGGACTTCGACTTGCCCCTGCGTTGGGACCGCGTGGGCGGTACGGGCGCGGCGCGGTGAGGTGCGGGAGGGTCGACGGTGTCAGTGGGGGGAGGCGGTACGGTAATCGACTCTGCATCGGCTGGGTCCACGGCAGCGTAGAACATGCGCTCCCCGTCGCCAATCGTGGTCTCCGACATGACACTCTCACACGTCCCCTCGCTCACGACCGTTTCCTCGCTCGGGCACCGGCGGGTGGTAGCAGGGTCGGCGTCGAGATGGTCGAGCCGGTCCCTGCTCCCCCCAGGCGCGGTGGCTTCCAGGTGCCGCACGACGGCCGCCTCTTGGACGGCCAAATTGGGCGAGACGAGTTCGGGTGTAGTGGAGACGACCCGGTCGAGCGGGTGGAAGAGGCGGGAGTAGGCGACGGCGTTCCGCAGGGCTTGTGCGACCAGGGCGGATTCGAGGGCCGGTGTCTCGTGCTGGGCAAATGCTATACCCGTGATGAAGGGGTCGGCGAGGAGCGATGCCGCGCTGATGCGACCGAAGGATTCGAGGGAGAGGATGCGGCGGATGAAGGCTTGCGCCGCGGGGTGCACCGTGTGGTCCCCGACGAATTGCACGGGCCGGTCGCGGAGGGCGGTGTGTTCGGCGTACAGTTTGCGAGCGTGTTCGGAGCGGAAAGGGAAGAAGCTGTAGTTGGGAGGGGTGTTAGCGATTGGAGAGGGATCGTGGGTAGAGGATGCATGAAAACTCACCCGCACAGCATGCCGTACACTGTGACCCCCAGAGCCCACAGGTCGCTCCACCCCATGTGCGCTTTGTATGGTCGACCAAATGCAGCCTCGAGGATCTGCGGGCTGGAGTAGTTGATGCACCCAACGGGCTCGGCGAGCTCGGACGCGTCGGTGTAAAAGGTGGACAGGTTGAAGTCGATGAGCGTCACGTGCAGCGTCTTTGGGTCCACGAGCACGTTGTCGAGCTTGATGTCACGGTGCAGGACGTGGTGAGAGTGCATGAAGTGCAGGGCGGAGAGGAGTTGGGTCGTGATGTAGCGGACTTGGTGGACGGGGAGGCGACCGCCTTGTTGTTTCTGCATGGGGGGAGGGAGATAGGTGCATGGGTGAGTATACAAGTGACGGGTTTGCGTTTGAAAGCCGCTGACTCACCAGATAGTCAAACAGTTCGATCCCGCCCACGCGCTCCTGGATAATGTGCACCGTGTTTCCGACAAAGGCCGCGTCGAAGATCTTGACAATGTTTGGGTGCGGTACCGACATGAGGTGGGACAGGGTGGCCAGCTCTCTGTGGAACGGAGGCAACAAGGTTCCGGTGAATCCAAATACCAACGCTAAAAATCCCAGCGTCGTCTACAAACCTTAGTACATATAATTTGTGGTTCGCGTGCGAGTCCGGAACGATGGTGGACGATTTGGCGACCGCCTGTGATGTCACATGACGGGCGGTTACGAGATGCTGCGCAACACCCACACCCCACCAATCCGGCCGGCTCACCTTGAGACCCGTCCTGATGTCCTGGCACTTTCGGACCGTTGCGAACGACCCAGCCCCGAGGACTTTGGGTGCCAGCTGCCAGTCCCCGAATGTCCCGTGTATGATTTCAGCGTCCCCGTAGGGAAGTGCGGGTGCGGGCGGGGGAGTGACGAGGATTGAAGGGACCATTGACTTTGCGTTTGGGAGAACGTGCGGGGGAGTGGGCGTGATGTGGTGGATAGATGACATCCGCTGGCGATTGGGTCTCGGCAGAATGCGAGGATTGGTGTCTCGTGTCAGGGCGAGTGAACTGTTCAACCGAGGAATGTCCGCTATCTTTGCGTCGATTTCTGCGAATCGCGTTGCTGTTTTGTGCAGGTGTTTTGTTTTTGCCGGCACTTCTCGGGGTTTTGAGAAAAGGTCCCCACAAATTTTTGCATCAGGGCGGGGGCGGATATTCTGCCGTCAAACGGATCCTGGCCACGACACAGCCATAGGGTCATACGTGGCGTTTAAAGCGGTTTATACACTCGGAAGTTTCCGTTCCACCTCCGGAACGGGGAAAGCACGAGATTCCACATCGGATTCCGTTTCCCCCCGGTCCGGTGCCCGTTGCATGCAGATTCAGCGAGATGCGGGGTGTACCTGGGTGGCGTAAGAACCGGGTAACAGGCTAAACTGAGTCGACCCACGTCTCTTGACAAAGATTTTCCTCGGCGGCGACCAACAGGTTTACGCGCGCTACGCAGCAGGTTTATTGGACCACGTGCCGATGAATTACGAATGAAGGTCCAAAATAGAGATTGATTGGGTGTGATGTCACAATCTGTGATGCGACCAGGTCCCCGTCGCAGGGAATGCGAACGCGCGAGCTCGAGACACGGTACCACACGCGACGCGAACACGATTGGAGTAAATCAATTAGATAACGTTGCTCCGAATATCACAGATGCGGGTTCAATAATATTCAGGCCATGTCGATGAGCTCACGCTCTTCAAAGGGAGAGGCAACCGCCTGAAGTGGACAATCGATCGAGCGACGTCACAGTATTACGTGAGAAGATATCGATTGAATTCAATATAACGAACTCGATTTGCTAGTACGGGAAGTCGCCGCTACATGAATTGGTAAGCATCTTTTGAGTTTAGCTCCCACAATCCTGCTGACTCATACATGACATCACAAAACTCCTCGAAATTGCAAATAGAAATCCAATCGCAACTGTTTGCCGCAATTTTCCGTACATCTTGGCACACCACCAATCCACAGCGTGTTTGTTTACAACCCCCTCATTTTTGTAAGTGGCGCGATTTTTGCACACCCTGTGCCAAAAACAAAGGTAGGACACAACGCCCTTCACCCCTCCCAACTCCCCCAAAACCTGCCACCTTTACGGAAGCCAAACACGGCTAAACAGATTGATATGTACGGTGGCGGTGTGGGTGGGAGGGAAAAACTGGATCGCGCGATATGCGATCTATGCGAAAACCTAAATTTGCCGACAAGAGAGAGACCTAGTGACGTGGGATTGGTCGCGCTCACGGAATGCGGTCCGCAGAAGCCCTCTCGTGTAACTTGGCAACACAGGGCGCGACTCGCGAGAATTCACACTTATTCAGTTTCTTTGACTACACCCTTTCCATCGGTTCGCATGAAATCCACAGTCTCCCCAGCATCCAAAACATGTTTCCTACCGCGCACGAAAAAGTCCAACAAAGCCAAACACTGACGGCATAGTTCTTCTGGCAGATGGCTTTCTTCGAGATTGCCACCGACTCACTAGTCTATACCCCACACCATCCTGTGCCCTTCCATTATCACCTGAGCCCTCTTGCGGGAACGATTACTTTTCTCAACACCAGGCAAACCACACGTGACAACCATTATGCGGCCCGTGCCAACCGGCAAGTGTTCCCGGTGAATATTGGAACGCAAAGCACGAAATGAATTCGAAAGAAAAATTTTTGAGTGTGGCATTGCTTTTGTCGCATATCACTATGATTAATTGTATTGTCCGAGTGTTGACATCACCACGTCCTGTCGCTTTACGGAGCAAGGCGCAAAAATAAGCAAAAATCGTCGACATCACTCTTGTCCACGAGTTCACTCTAAGCCTGAGATTCACATTTCACATCGTCGGGCTGCGTGAAAGAATTCTCGTTGGTTCAAAGTGTTACATGCAGTCGACCCGGCATATATGAGTTTCGAGTTTCCACGCTTCATCTGTGCATGTCCAAACGAAAACGACTGCTCCTGTGAACTCCAAGCACGTTTCCTGCCGCGCAAATCTCCAAAACAGTTTGTCCTTTGTTCTGCCTTCTTTGTTCGGGACCATTTCACCACACGCCGCCGCCCCTGAGCCTTGTCCATCATCCTGTCATCCCTTGGAACAGATATCTTTGTCTCAAGCACTCAAAAACCAGCCCTCGCTTCGGTCGCGCCACCCATTTCATTTTTTGTGCGCCCCTCGGAAAATGCACGGTGCGCGACCACAGCAGCCACCCCTTCCTTGATCGATTTCGCCACTTGCCAACATCCACACCCAATGGCGACCGACACCCCCAACGTTCGTCTCGTCGAGGCAATCGAGTCTGGCCGCATCGAGGGAGTCCAGGGGGCGCTGAGAGATCTCGCGGACGCGGCACAGGCCAGGAAGATGGTCACCATCCATGTCAAGCTAGGGGTCCTGTCGGGCGCACTCGTCGACACACAGGGCTGTGAGCCCGCTCTGGCGCTGGCGCTGAGGGGGGCGAGGCCGGAGATTGTGAGGGCCGTGTTGCAGGCTGGTGAGTGGGGTGAAACGGGTGGTGGTGGGCGATTCAAAGGAGAGGGGTGAATGCTTGTTCGGGAAGGTTCCGGAGATGTTTGGAGCGGACTCAAACCTGTTTTTCGAGGCGAAGAAGAAGGGCGAGGGTTGATGGCTGCCGAGAGTCGAGCAGTGAGGACCCTTGATCGTTTTCCGGGATGTGTCGGTCGCCAAGAAGGCGCACTAGTGGCATTCCGAGGCCACATCTATGTCGAAAGCGCCATCGAGCATCTATTTTTACGTCTGGTTCATCGACCGGATGACTTTTTTTTGAGTCGTGGGGACGGGAGGAGTGCCCGAGTGCCGAACGAGGAACAAAGGATGAGCAGACCAGAAATTTTTTTGAGAGGAAGGCTCGTCGTCATTGTACGAACGATTCTATTTCTTCTACGGTCATGCTTCGGTTTTCCTTCCTTGTTTCTTCCCTCACACCTTTGTGGGGATGATTGTGTTGGTTGCTCATGGGCATGAGGTGTGCCCGAGTGCGAAACGAGGAACAAAATTGAGCAGCAGTGTACACCCCTTGTTCTTTTTCCGGGAAGTTTCAGTGCTCGCCGTGACGGTGAACCGGCGGCCTTCCGAGGCCAATTCCACTCGTGCTGTCAACGGATCCCTACTTTTGCGTCTCGGGGATCGCTCGGATGAGTTTTTTTTGGAGCGGTTGGGGGCTGGAGGAGTAATGGAGTGCTGAAGGAGGAACCGGGGAGTGCAGTGGTATCGAGCTCGTTTTTCGGGGGGATGCCGTTGCTCGCCTGGACGGTGAACCTGCAGGCTTCCGATGGTACATTCAGCGGAGGCTGTCGTCGGGTCTCGTTGGGATTTGGAGGAGTGCTGAAAGAGGAACGAAGGGCGAGCACACCAGGATTTTAGGAAGAAAGCGCGTTGTCAGTTTACGAACGATGCTACTTCTTCCACCGGGATTCTTTTCTTCTTCCCTCACATCTTGGGATGACTTTTTGGGTGCTTGTGAGCGGGACGAGTGCCCGAGTGCCAAACGAGGAACAAAACGGAGCAGCGGTGTACATCTCTGCCTCTCATTTTCCGGAACGTTGTCGGTCCCCACCACGAAGGTGAACCAGCAGTCTTCCGAGAGGTCCTCTCTAATGTCGATGTCGTTGGGTCTCTACTTTTACGCCCTGGGCATTGCCCGGATGAGTTCTTTTGGGTGTGGGCGGGAGGAGTGCCTAATAGCCGAAAAAGGTGCAAAGACGAGCAGACCAGGATTTTGTTGCGAAGGAAGCACGTTGTCACTGAAGGGACGACGTTATTTCTTCTACCAAACCTCTTCCTTCATCTTTCTCGGAATAACTATTTTGGGTGGATGTGGGCTGGAGGTGTGCCGAAGGTGGAACGAAGGGGAACAGACCGACTTGCTTTTGCGAAGGAGTCTCGTCGTCGATTTATTCACGAACGTTACTTCTTCTACCGCATTGATGGCCAGAGTCTCTTTCGTTTCTTTTCGCACGCTCATCTTCCCTCCACCTCCCCAACCCCTCCCACCTCCCCACCCCAGGCGCGGACCCCAACAAACCCCTCGCCTGGCGCACGCCCTACTGGTTCGACCCCTGGACCAAAGACAAGTGGCCCAAACGCTGGGGCATCTCCCCCTC
>KQ965888.1:0-19372 GCA_001574975.1 Gonapodya prolifera JEL478
GGTGCTGTCACTGGACAGAAGAGAAAGAAGGGAACAGATGATGAAGGAGCAGGATTAAGAGCTCGTCGCTCTAGAAAGTAGATTAGGAAGACTGTAAAACTCAATGAAGAAACCCAAGTGTTATGAAATTTTTCTACAAGTGCAAGTTAATTATTTGAGTTCTTGGAAGTGGGGGTACCTCCCCATATGGTGGGGGTATCTCTCTGGGGTGGGGGTATGTTAGCCGTGGGACACTTGGCTGGTCCAATTTTCCCAAAGTTGGTGTGCGAATAGTTCAAAGGCAGCGAGTCGGGAACCACTTGAAAACATGAGCGCTGTCACGTTTGAAAGTTTTGCAGAGATGTGCACCAGGAGAACCTACTCTTGTCATTGGAAAACTGAGATAGAATGTTGAGCACTGCAGGGTAACGGTTAAATTCCCGTATGAAAGGAGACACGTAGGCGAGGCCGCGCTGCACAATGTGCAAAAGGCAGTGGTATGAAAAGACAACTTCAAAGATGAGTGTCAAGATTCAACGCATGTAAAACTCTGGGATGAGATTGTCGTGTCGCGCTATATGGGGCGCCACTTCACACGTCCTTTGAACAATTTCTCTAACAAGATATTTGTAATTTAAAGGCCCTTTGTAAAATACATGGGTCTTGGCATTGGGGAGCTCACCGAATCGCGGCCACCCGCATCACTGAGGAGCTTGAACGGAGCCGTATAGGCCAGTCCCGGCCAGTCATTTGGATCTTTGGGAATCTTGCTGAGTTTCCACTGCTTGAAATGAAAGAATGTTGATTTACGGCGTTATAATCCATTTTTGTTGTTTTGTTTTGTTTTGTTTGTTTGTTTGGTTTTTGTGTTTTTTGTTGGCGCCACTGTTCATTTTTGCCAAGTCCAACACTCGCCCAAACTCCAACACTTGCAGCCAAGAATGAACCGAAGTGAGTGCTCTTTCTCCGTAAAAATGCCTAAAATGTGATCAGATTGACATTTAAACAGCCTTTGAGTGCCCTTTGTGTTACGAGGATTTCAAGGATCCCATTGTTGCTTGCAACAATGGCCACATTACATGCAGAAGCTGCTTGGTGGACACTTTGGAACATCAAAACGACGCCAATTGTCCAGTATGGAGAGGTTTTGTCATCAGGTTTCCAGACTGGCAAGTGGGCGCCACAGCATACTGGATAGTGGCCCAAATGGATGAACAATTGGGCGTGCTTTGCAACCACTGCAACACTTGCGTAGGCGAAATTGACATCAAAACACACATGGAAACGTGTCCAGCTTTTGTTTCATGCAAGAACAAGCATATCGAGGATTTTGAAGATACCGGTTTTGTTTCTTGCACATTTAGAGCACCTCCCAAAGAGATGAACATTCATGAGCTCACGTGTATACCAAAGTTTGAGGAGTTTGTTGACCACATGAGATTCATGAGGTGAGAATGTTTTTTTAAACTGGTTCCAAACAACTGCGTTTCCTAATGTAACTGTACTAGGAAAACGATAAGAAGGCCACACAAGCGCGATGCTGATGATGACAATTATGAGGAGAATGTTCCTGTTTCCAAAGTGAATGGATTGCCAGTTTTGAAGGCGAGACGCATTATATGTAATACTTTTGGTAAATCACTTTGAAGAACTGTATATGTATTAAAAATGTTAAAGATGCCATTCAAAAAATCTCAAGACCCTTTGCCACAAAGATTTGGTTGATTTGGCGCGAATCTCCATGGCATCGCGAACTCATCTGAAAGCGCAACACTTTGCCAAGGCGGGAGACACCAAAACGGTGTGCCATGAAGATTGCTTGGTAAACACCCCAAATCTTCGTAGCATACCATTTTTGGAGCACCCCTGGATAGGCATCAGGGACCCCCCTGCTCTGGTGCGCCACAAAGATTTGGGTTAAAGTCCCTGGGCCTCAAACTTTTACCAATTTCCAAAACTTGACACACTTGTGCAAATTTCTGCGGGGGCACTTTGGGACTGGCAGAACTTGTGGCACAAGCTTCAGGCTCTCTGATCTTGGTTGCAACAGAGATTTGGTGGGGATTACTTCAACAATATTTGTGGCAGACGGATTTGGGGTCCTTGTGCACTGACAAAATGCCGTTCAGAGAACTCATTCACCTCTTAACACAGAGATTTGGATATCTATGTGTGACGTGACTTGATAAGCGCCCAAATGGCTAGTTGTTATGTCAATATGATTGCCCAGTACTATGTCAACACAAAACACCCCCACGATATCAACTGAGAGGAGGTCAAAAACATTACTTCCCTAGTCCAGTCTCCCACACTCAAGAATCATATCTTGCACTTTTTGCAACTCATCTTTTGATGAAACAAGTATGTTGAAGCATTGCGCGCGTTTTTTGACTTGAATCATTTTTGTTCCCACTTTATGATACCAATCATTTGTCGTCTCTCTGCACAGAGCCAACATGTCTTCTGTCAACGCATCAACCAGCTCAACCAATTCAAAATCAATGGTCACGTCTACCAACATCAAAGCGTTCATTCAACAATACGAAGCAGATGGAAAAGCCATCAAAACCAAGCGCCTCAAGGATGCTCGTGCTCGCATCGCCCTCATTCAATCTGAGTCAAAGGCCGACCTTTGCCGGATTGCTCTCCTGAAGCAAATGGTCATGGCAGCATTGTCAGCAAAAACTGCTTCACTCACAAGGGAGGAACGCAAGCAAAAGGAAGTCAAAAAGGTTAAGCGTTGCGAATGGGAGCCTCCTCTCAAGTTCAAGGACACTCCAGAGGCCAAAACACTAATGGAGCACTTTAACCTCACCAGCCCAATGACTGTTCGCACGGCAAGGGACTTGATCAAAGCGTACATTGGTTCTAAGAGTCTCAAGGATCCCGGCAACTCTTGCATCTTTATTCCAGACACTTTCTCAAGAGCGTTCTTGGTGCGCCTCAGCACAACGTGACAAAAGATGTTGCTGGATATTTGTTCCTCAATCTCAATGCATACGTAAAGGAGTTGTTTGTGGCACCTCCACCCGTCGACAAGAAAAAGAGAAAGCATGAAACATTGATGGATGAGGATCAAACCAAGGGTTCGGACAGTGGTACAACTGGCAAGCAATTGGCGGAGGAGGATGGGGAGGAGGATAAAGAGGCTGAAGCCAATGGAGTTGAAAGGGTTGTGGAAAAGGTATCCAAGCCAAAGAAGAAGAAGGTGGCGGCGGGTGCTTCTGGCAATACCATTGAGGAGAAACCAAGGAAAAAGGCTTGGAAGGATAACAAAGGATCTCCAAAGAAGAAGAAGGGTACCCCCAAAGCTCCGGAGCCAGAGGTTGAGAGTGTTGAGATGGAAATGGACAAAGATGAAGAGTAAACACACACATACAGTAGATTTTGTCTTTATATTGATAGAATCATGCATAAATATCCAAGCTTTTTTTTTTCCCAACACACGTTCTTCAAACGCACAAGAGACTCGTCATTCACATGTTTGCATCATCCATACGTCCCTCTTCAATAGACTCGTTTACTCTTTCAAGGGATGGAAGCATCAAATACATTTATGCTACGAGCGGCCGTCCCAGCCTCCTTGTAATATCGAGCAGGACTTGCGGGGTGTGTACGAAACTTGGAAACGCGCTCAAAAACCTTAGAAACACGTTTATGCAGTCTGGGGTTATGTTTGTGACTGTCGATATCGCTGACGCATCCATGCTTCCTGTCTACGAGCGGCTCAATGCCAAATATACCCCATCGTTTTACATTATAGGTGACGATGGGGTTATTGACCCGATCCCTCGTTCTGTTCCGTTTTGGAATGAAGTCGATTTCACTCTGGCACTGGTATCGTTAAAGACCTTGCCAAAGGCGCCTCAATGAGTACTTTATCTACTACTCTTGGATCACCAAATCAATAGACCACACGTCCGCAAACCATTTGGGGTTTCTAACAAACTCAAATGGGAGATAAAAGTATCCGCCCATTCCCACGCCTGTCCCCCAGGAATTGAGAATAATAAACGCGTCGTGCGTGTCCCCACAATGATTGTGTGGCCACCTCTCTCGCTCTCCCCGGGCTTGGGGATCGGGATTCTTGACTTGGTTGCAGAGCTCTTTACATATCCGTCAAAGAGCAGCCGTCGAGGCAGTGCACTCAGAGATGTATTCTCTCTTCATAGACGCACTTATTCCAGATGCGGCGGAAAAGGAGAAGCTTCTCCACGGCCTGGAGCACTTCCCATTTCTGCGCGAAAAGTGTCCTGCCTCGGCATGGAGTGCACGCGAAGTCCTCATTTTCAGCGCGCGCTCGCTGACATGAGCGGACATCCAAAATTCATAAAAATGCTCGTCGAGCAGATTGTTAGTTGATCACGCAATGCAATAGAGTGTTTTCGACACAGCGGTGGGGAGTAAGTGCGGTCTTTCGGTGCATGTCAAGGTTCTCGCTGATGAGTGCCATTGACCGGCGGCTCAGGACATTCAAAATCACGTTGGTTCCCAGACCACAGTACCGGGCCGGTTTTCGCGCCGTTGACCCGAAATATATCAAGAAGCAAGCATGACGGTTTCGAACGGAGTCGGAGGCTTACGATGACGATTATCAGGAGCCATGCGAGCGATGTCGCCATTCCAGACGTTGATGTGAGAATGGATGAACTTGAGAGTTCTCTGTGGGACTGTGCTTTTTGACCTCGTTTGACTGTTCCAATCCTCGTATAAACACATCCACCAGATATTCAATTTCATCTTTCCACCGGGACCCTCCATTGGGTCGGCGGTGCCGTCCAAGAAGGGCAAATTAGCCTATGTCGACGGTGTTACAGACGAAGAGATCGGTCACGACAGTCTGAAGACCCTTTGCGAGGATTTTGCGGCTGTTTTGCAGGGCAAGTGAGTCGCGATGCCGAGAGCAATGCCGAGTCGGTGAGGTGGTGAAAACGACGATATCAATGACCTCCCTCGTCTGTTCGCTGCGTACGAACCTCACGTAGATATGGACTCAAGGAGCGGAAGGTGCTAGGAGTATTCTCTCCCAACGATGGTACGTGTAATCCCTGCTTCAAACTCAAACAAGGGCCTCCTGTCTTCACCTTGCACATCAACGAAACACAGTCCACTACCCAATCGCCCTGTGGGGAGCACTTCGAATCGGATGTGTTGCGACCACCGCGAACCACACTTGTAAGTGTGATCGCGGACTCCGCTCGACACGGAAATTAAATGGACTGACATCTGTTCCACAGACACCGCAGAGGAACTCACCCACCAGCTGCGGGACTCTGGCGCGAAAGTTCTCCTGACACATCCAGTTGTTTTACCGGTTGCGCTGGACGCTGCAAAGGCCTTGGGCATTCCCAGCGAAAGGGTGCTGCTGTTCATGCGCGACGAGCGCGACACTTCTCAAATGGCGTTCCCCACCATCAAGGAACTGATTTCCGAGTGGGGCGCGAAGAGGTCCAAGGGCGAAATCACGTTGAGAAGGTTCAATCTCGGGAAGGACGCAAAGGACACGGTCGCGTTTTTGTGTTACAGGTGGGCAACACTCTTGTCGTCTCCTCTTTTCGTGCACCATTCGAACCGCACTTTGTGACGCCCTGCAGTTCCGGCACCACTGGACGCAGTAAAGGCGTCATGATCAGCCACAAGAACGTCGTCGCGAACGTGTGCCAACTCAATGGGATCCAAACAAAGGAGTTTTCGGAACTGTGCAAGGATGTTTTGATGGCGGTACTGCCTTTTTACCAGTACGTTCACCGGCAAGATTGAAGCGTACTAGAAATCTCGTAACCCTGTGGATCTTTTGTCAGCATTTACGGCCTCATTTTGTTGATTCACATGGCGACTTTCCGTGGCAACACCACGGTCGTGCTTCCCAAGTTCGAACCCCAACACTTCTTGTCGGCCATTCAGAAGTACAAAATCACATCGTTGTTCCTTGTTCCACCCATCGTTCTATGTGAGTTTCTTGAGAGCGGTCGTCATGAGTCGTGTGCTAAACCACTCGCAACAGTCCTCTCTCAGCACCCGGCGGTCGACCAATTTGACACATCGTCTGTCAAGACCATTCTCTCCGGTGCGGCGCCCTTGCCATGGGAGTCTGTCATACAGCTCAAGAAGCGCAAAGGGTTCAAGAATGTCGTTGTCCAGCAGGGCTGGGGAAGTGAGTGAACGTTCCGTGGTTTTTGGTCTTCGCAAATTGACGAGGGACGAATGCGTTTGGCTGCCTAAAAGTGACCGAGACTGCTACAGCTGTGACCATGACGCCACTTGACGATGTTCGAGTGAACTCTGTCGGACCCATTCTGCCAAACATCGAAGTCAAACTCGTTGATCCCGACAATCACGAGGCAGTTGGAGTAGGCAAGGAAGGAGAGGTATATTGCGCACGTTCGTTGTCATCTGGGTGGTACTGACTCACATCTCTCGATTCATTCCGTGGTGTAGATTTGGGTCCGCGGACCGAATGTGAGAGCTTTCCCCCCCGTCGATCTACGCGCCTTTTGTATAATGTGTACCTCGGCAGGTGACGTATTTGGGCTACCTGAACAACAAGAAGGCTACGGAAGAGACATTCAAAGATGGCTGGCTTCTCTCCGGTGTGTTTGTCATGGTACCGTAAAGTTTTCTGACCACAAACGAATACCGAATTCTTCGAAATGTAGGGGATATCGCCGTGGCTGACAAGGACGGCCACCTGTACATTCGCGACAGAATGAAGGAGCTGATCAAAGTCAAGGGGCTGCAAGTTGCGCCTGCGGAACTGGAAGCGCTTCTTTTGGAACACCCGGCCGTGGCAGACTCGTGTGTAGTACAAGTACCGGTACGCTACGTCGCCTTGCGTTTGAGTTTCACGTCATAAGACCATCCGGCTTGCGTGACAGGATGATAGGGCCGGGGAACTGCCGCGAGCGTACGTCGTGCTGAAAGAGTCGCACGAACGGAATAACCTGGACGATATCAAGGCGTCTATCAATTCGCTGTTCGAGAGTAGATTAGGTGCGTTGCGAAAAGCGAAATCTTCATCGAGATTGTTTGGTATGTCTAAGGTCTGCCTTCAGCTCGTCACAAACAACTGGCAGGAGGCATAGTCGTTGTGGACTCTATTCCCAAAACCGCAAGTGGGAAGTTGCTCAGGAGGAATCTCCGGGATCGTGCCAAGCAAGAATGGGCTGTTGAAAAACGTAGCGCTCGTCTATAAGAACTATGATATGTCACCCAAAGAAAACAAGTATAAATACGAAGGTCGCCGGTGCTGAAACAAGGGAACTCTAGTGACTCATGTGTTGAGGCAGGAGGCAACTCCCTCACTGCCCTGGTGTGGCGCACTTGTTGTTAAACAGTCCCAGCGATTAGAATGATTTGCACGAAGAACTGAGCAGTAAATGTTGTCACATGACCGAACACTACCACAGCGTTACGTGCCTGTGCAGGATCAATCGACACAATATCGGTAGTGTATTCCAGTCGGTAAAATTCGTCGGCAGCGCTCGTAACGGCGCAGCGATTGAGCGGGTGACAGGTCCACTGTATGTACTCGCAGAATCCTCAGATTGTATCACCCAATCTTGTCTCAAAGTCTTCACTTTCGCACGCAGTTTTTAGGACGATGTTGCCATTTTCGCCTCGAGTAGCTGGATGCTACTTCCCACCTTCGTTCACTTGATACATTCCCGGACGATACAGTGCCCCAAGAATCTACGTCCAGAACGGGATACCGACGAGGGGTAAGATTGAAGTCGCCGATATGCAGTCTATATAGACTGTCAAACGAGGAGGCCGCGGATTGCAGAGTTATGATTGCCGGTGCGACGAGAGCATCCCACAGACATCACCAGAGGGGCCGCTTTGTAGCGCCTGATGCCGAGCTCGACCAGGACGTCGGACTTCACGAACGACTTGTATGTTTAGAAAACGTGGACGTGTTGGCGGCGTCACAGATTGGGGGTGGGGGTAAGGCGCTCGACGAGTGTCAGCCCCATGGACCCATGGAGCAGACGGTAATTGCTGCAAGTGTGTCTGCGGGGAAGCTCCCAACAACGTACACGGAGGCGCGGGGCCTCGTATCTGGTGCGCTAGATACCGGGCGAGGTTTGACAAGGAACGAGATCCGCTCTCTTATTACGACGAGTTCCCATTTCGAGAGTGTGATTGGCTCTCAGCGACGGTGCATCCACTCCACCTCGCATAACCTCGCCAAAGCTTCTCGATTCATTGCTGCATTTGCACACCATCAATCGCGGTGCTACGGTTCCAATGTTTTCGCATCTTTCGAAGTGCGACTTACGAGTGGAGAGAAATCCAATGCCTCACCTGCGCTGACTCATTGGAGCGGTCTCCGGCTAAATGGTTGGAGCCCAACAGACGGTTCAATCCTTTGTGACACACTACCGCAATTCACAATGCCTCTCCCCTTCCTCTCATCCCCCCGCTTCCTCAACCTCTCGCTCTCTCTGCCTTCGCTCCCATCGTGGCGCTCCCGCTCTCCATCCTCAGCTACGGCGTCAGACGCCGATGCCAAACCCACCTCGGCGCAGCAACGGTCGTTCGGAATGAGACGCGCCTACTCTCCCTTGACGGACCCAGCACCTACTGGCAGCGGGCTCGCGCAACAGAAAAACGAACGGCCAAGGTCATCGCCGAGTGATGCGCCGGCATCATCTGCTCGTCCTCGGTCAAGCGCATCGTCTTCCACCGCGGGGACGCTTCCACGTCGGCCTGCGTCATACTCCCGCGTGGCCACCTCACTCACCGTGAATACGGTTAAGTCCTCGGGTTGGGTGGACTTCTGCACCGAGCAAGACGATCCCAGCGTACCACGGTCCCCACTTGGCGTCGGGCTTCGGGAAGCCTACAGTGGGGGAATCTCACCCACGCGAGAAACCAGCACCGCAGAAGACGTGGGTGAACTCTCCCAGGGTGAGGATGATGGCGACGGGGACCTGTTGAACGATACCGGAGTCTTTCGAAGTCCAGAGGGTTGGGGGACCAAGGAAGCGTACACGGGAGTCCGCATCACACCGATTACCACGAAGCGTGACTCGACTGCGCAAAGTTCGGAAAGTTTGAGGACATCCAAGGGTGTCGGCTTGAGGGAGGTGTGGACCGGCAGGACACCGTCGTATTGAATACCAGATTGCACGGCGCCGGATTGGGTTGAGGAGAGGTGACACTAATTTCAGGGATCCGTTTGCATTCTTTGTCAGGGCGTGGGGTGTGGACATTGTCCTATGTCGAGGCTTTTTTGCATCGCCTCAGACGACGTGTGGGAACAAAGCATTTTTATACCCCTGCTTCAGATGACAGTACATAGTCACGCAGTAAACTTAATTGCCCCATAATATTTACATAGCTCTTCTACCACTTTTTCGAGACGAGTGCGTCAGTTTTGTGGCTTCTGGATGTATTCGACAAGGCATTCCTTATGCTTGGTGCTTTTACATCAACATTCCACGATTGCATTATAAAACTACAGGTAATTTAGATATTTCAATACAAAATTGCTTCCTGAGGCATCGCTGGTTTCGCAACGGGGAACCAATCGGTGATATAACATCACCAAAGCTCTTCACACAAACTTGGCTCAACAACGTGTCCTAAAAGCGGGCTGTCGAGAAAAGAGCAGCTTCCAGAGGCGCAAAGTTCATCATAGCGTCCCGTATCGACCTCTGGGCAGACTCCAACTCGGACGGGGTTGGGTCAGGCGACCGCGCCCTGTGCTCTTCGGCGGGGAGCTGCACGATACCGAGGGATTCGAGAACGTCGAGTTTGCACAGAGGGCAAGTCGCGGAGACGCCCAGAAGCCAGCGGTCGATACACTAGCGCGGCGGAATGTCAAGTCTCGTCCCCAAACCATTTGGGCAAACCCGTCCGCCACCACCCTCACCTTCTTGTGGAACTCGTGCTGGCACGGAAGCGTTCTGATCGTATCCTTCTTCGCGTACTCCTCCAAGCACACCGCGCACGACCTCGATATGCTCGACCCCCTAGACACGGGCCTCGAGTCCGCCCTGGACAACGTGGTCGCCCTGTCGATGGATATTACAGACTGCCGATGCGACTGGGCGGGCCCCGTTTTGCCCCTGGATATTCCCGACCGCGGAGTGGTTTTTTGGCAGTGCGCGGGCTCCGGGGCCGTTATTGCGGCGGTTCGAGTGGGGATTCGTGTCAGGGCCTCTGGTGGCAGCACTGGGCGGCCGACGTATTTGAAAATGGAGGATGGGATCGCTTCAGAGTCGGGAATACGCAGGAGACGTTCGAGGGATATGGCGGGGTACCTATGGCGAGCAATTGGGTTGGATGTAACCTTACATACGAATCATTCACGCCTGATTGCAACTCACTTCCTCCCGATGAGAATCCAAATAGGAATGATGATGCAAATGGCCGCCAGGCCCAGCAGGAGTCCCCCAGCTACCACGACTGAGAAGGATTCCGATCCAGCTCCAGATGACTGTAGTGCCACCTCCGGCGTGGCATGAACGGTGGCAGTGGCCATAACGGTGGTAGAAGTCATCTCAAAGACGGTGGATGGATCGATGCCAACTTGGCGGCGGATATAGTAGGAGTTCCTTGCCGCATTTCGATTTTTGAGAGCAAAGGGTTGGAAGGGTTGCAACAAAACGGGAGGTGCAACAATAATCGCGGTCTCCTGACAAAAAAATCTGCAAAACAGAGCAAAACCATCTCCGAAGATCTCAAAGTTTCTTTCGCTGTCGTAAGTGGTCCGCCTTGCACTGAACCACACCATGTACGGGACTATTTGGACGGTAATAAGGGAGCAGCTCTCATGAACCTTGGGGATTTGGCCTGATTTGGCGCCAAGGAATGCAAGGGCAGGTCTGGGGAGCTTTCTTCAGAAGATTGACGCTCGAGCACGTCCAAACGTGTGCCTGCCCGGGCGACTGAGGGGTCAAGGATCGCCGAAGATGTACCACTGACCGAGGATGTGAGCATTTATTTGCAACCTCACCACCAGTATCACATGACCCCGTCCAAGGGTCTCGAGACAGGTACTGATGCCGGTGTTCACTCGTGAGCAAACATGTTACACTGCATAACGGTACTCCACTTTATTCATGACTACTGTCCCACCTTTCCGGGAAGTGCCAGACCAGTGCATAAAAATTTCACCTCACCCCCACAATGTCCCTTCATTGGTGGAGCGGCTTCATTCACGTCCCATCCCTGGCTGCGGTTGGCCCGGCCAGCCACTTGTGACCATTCACGTCTCCTTCCCCCTCTTTACGTGGCCGTCAAGCACACGATGGCGGCAACGATTGACGCTCAACTCGTCGAAGCGGTGGAAAAGGGGCGCGCAGTTGAAGTGCGGCGACTGATCGATGCTGGTGCAAACCCGGACGCGCGGAAACAAATGACAATGGGGGCACTGGTCGTCACTGGGAAGCGGCTTGTGCGAGTCAAGGTCCGGAGTAATCTTTTCAGGGAGGACGACTTCGAAGAGAAGTTTGAGGAGGTCGTGGAAGCCAAATCGGACACTGTTGATTGTGAGAGTGCCCTGACGATAGCCATCCTCCACGGGCACGTCGATTGCGTCGCTGCGCTGTTGGAAATGGGCGCCAAGGTGGACGGACCGGCGGATTGGAAGTTTGGCAACGTGGGACCCGAAACGACGGCTTGGTCTAGCGATTCTTGGGAGAAGGAACGCTGGAGTGGAACTGTTTCCTTCCCAAGCCCACTTTGCTTGGCAGTAGGGCGTGGGGGAAAAGTGCAATGGTGGAATGGAGACATCGTCGTCAGCCCCGACAACTCTGGGAAAGTGCCCACCAACCCACGGGGTGGTCGGGTGGCGTTGAACAGCCCGACAAAGATGGATGACATTCGGATCATGCTGAAGCTGTCACCTCGGCCCGAAATTGTACAGCTCCTCTTGTCCCACGGTGCTTCAGTAACAGCGACGGAACTTTCGGCGGTGAAAACGTTCCCCGATCTTCGTATTCTTCGGATCGTGGAGGGTCATGTCAGCAAGAACGGCTTAAAGTCTCCTCCATCAGCTGCGTTCGCACAACGAGTTCCACGTCCACTTCAGCCCGTCAACAGCTCCTCCAGCCTCAGCGCAACTACTGTTAACAGTTCTAGAACCAGCTCCGATAATCCAATTCCTTATATGAAGCGGGTGGACTCTCTCGTGGGTTTCATCAGCAGTGTTCGCACCGATCAGACATCTACGTCAGGAGCAGATAGTCCGGGGGCGCTGCTGGGGTCCAGCTTCCTTCAGGATTCGAGGTTGCTGCTCAATGGACCGGACCCACAACAGCGCATCAGCGCACTTGAGAAAGACCTCTTGATCAGCCAACGCGATAACGCCAATTTCACCAACCAAATCTCACAGCTCAAACAAGAGCAATCCGCCCTCATGTGCCGGATCACCGAGCTCGAGGGCCTCAACACCCACCTCATAAGCCGGAACTCTGACTTGGAGGAAGAAAATGCCGCTCTTCGTATCTGGAACGGGCAGCAGTCAAAGCCACCCGTCGCGTTGAAGCAAATGCTGTTCGTTGTCGCGGACTTTGATCCTCGCAACGCAGATGAGCTGCAACTTCGAGTTGGGAACGAAGTCTTTGTGAACCTTGCCTTTGCTGATGGATGGGCGTCTGTGAGTGTGTTTGCGATGGTTCTCTTCGACCGTACTACACGAACTTACGCCCAATTGTCAGGGTCTTAACACGAGCTCGCACGCCTCAGGTCTCTTCCCTCTTTCTCATCTTGCACCCGAAGCACCATCACTAGGACCGGACGAGGACGCTGCAATACCTCCAACCAACGCGCGGCTCGAGTCCCTCGCACTGGGCGTCTCCAGTACCGTTGCGATGAAATCACGCGTGTTCAATGACGTTGCAGGGCCTCCGTCGCTTTCTCACACCCCGTCAGATGCGCGAACTGTCGGAAGTCAGGCAACGATAACTGCAACTTCTCCCGCTGGACTTGTGTCCTTAAACACGCTCGGTTGGGTGAATGGAGGGGCTCACGAGCAAAACGGACTTGCAGAGCGCAGGGCGTAGGGACACCTCGATCATGCAGAAGCATGGTTTGAAACTCTCATCCTGCGTTGTTCATGAATACCATAGTTTCCAGTAATTGCTCGGCAAAATAATCAAGACAGCGCAATACGTAGTACTTGCTACTTTCTGTGAAAAAAGAAAAAATATGCCACCACAAACTTTATATTAGGCCTTCTCGTAGCCTCGATAGAAATGTAGACTCATTAGATACGTATCACTACATCAAACGAGTATACACGATAGATAGGGTGAGTCAATTCAGAAACAACGGCAACGATTGCCAGAACTAGGTTCCCATCTTTTACCAACTCGGGGATTGGGGAGATTTTGCATAGTGTAATACCTTTTGCACACGTTCCACTGTATTTGTTCAGCAATAAAATGGCATTTATGGAAAGTATATACAAGACTGCATGTGTATCCATTGATATAAACTTCTCAGCCGCTTCACGCAACACCAATCGCTTCAATTTTATCGCGACTCGTTCGAGGCCCAATCACCGCAACACATGCTATTGGGGTGATGGAGTGAGGAAGACAAAGTTGGGCATGGTGGGAATGGCATATACTAGAAGACAGAATGAAAGTGTGGTGAGGAGTGCAAGTGCCTGTTCCAAATACAGAGATGTGGCTGGTCGGTTTAATATATAAACTTGCATCAAACCTACAACTCCCCTAATCATCGTCATTATCGTCATCATCAAGATGATCTTCCTTCTTGTCATTGCCAACAACCCTGGATATCCTCAGAGTGACAAAGCCTGCTCTTGGAGCAAGAACTTTAAACAAAAAATAATCAAAATGGAGCGACATGCTTGAAGGGACAGTCGCAAAGACTCACCCCCAAAAGAATAGCTTCTTGTGGTTCTTCAATCGGAAATATTGATGTATAAAAGCCGGTGTCGCCTCATAAACTTGAATCACCATGAGCGCCAGTTCCTCATTCGTTAGTTCTGAGGAAAATGCACTGGGTACACTCTCCACACTGACAGTAACTCATCCCTCAATCGAGCATTGGAGCGTTTGGAGAGAATTGCAGCCCACGTCTGACTCCTTGTTGCCTTCATATTCTGAGTGGATGTATAAATTCAGTCCACTGTGTCAGATGTCCATTTAATTCTTGCATTGCGTAGTCCACAAATGAACTCATGCCCCACCTCATTCCGTCTCTGCCCCGCCCGGCCACGGACTCTATCTACTCCTTCCCAAACATTGTCCTGCTCTTTCTTGGCGGCGTTGTCGTGGACGTGTTTGGCGCGTCCCGAACCGTTCTCTTGTTCGGCGCCTTGGTCCTGGTGGGACAAGTCATGTTCGCGGCGGGCGTCGCCGCAAAGTTGTTCTAGCTGATGGTAGTGGGAAAAACGCCGTTTGGAATGGGGAGCGAAACGCTGGATGTCACCGCGGTAGGTCTCACCGAGAAGGACACCCCCTTGAGACTATCAACGAAGCTTCGGTTTCCCCACGGCCACTTATCCAGCTGACAATCGCCACCGAATGGTTCCAACACCACCCCATTCTCGGTCTCTCTCTCGCTCTTGCCATCAACCTCTCCTCTGTGCGAATCGTCACTGCTCTAAACGACATCATTTCGCCCTTGATCGCCAACAGGTTCGGCATACCCTGCGCGCCATTTGCGGAGGGTTGGTGTGCGTGGTGAGCTTTTGCGCAGTACTGCCGGTCATGATGCTGAATGTGCCCAAGGAGAGGGCGAAGAGGAAGGAGAAGGATGTGGCGCATGCAGGGAAGTCAACTTTCACGGGCAAAGGCAATGGATGCCAGGAAAATGACTCCGATGCATTTGGTGGAAAGGATGATTCTGCAACGCTCCTGCACCCACTCCCGAGGAACCCCCAACCACTGAAGCGCGCGGGAACGTTTCGGGAAAAGACGTCCATCTCAGGTCCAATACGGAGTAACACACTCTTGTTCAGTGGCGTTGATTGATGGGAATACTGGCGGGCTTGAGAGCAAGATAAAGACGCCTTCCCTATGGAGCAGTCTCCGGCCGTTGGGTCTGAAGTTTTGGGTCCTGGTGAGTGCGTCAACATTTCTTCACCCTGCGCCCACCCTTTCAACTGACAATTATCGACAACATGTCCGACCTTTGTTCCCTAAAAAGCTCCTTCTCGTCGTCACATCTCACGCGGTCTCCAACCCTTTCTACACAATCGCCACTGACTTTTTCCAAGAAACGTGGTTTATGGGTGACCCTGAAAAAGCCGGTTTCGGTGAGTAAAACCTTTTTTCCCGGACCCTTCCATCTCAGACGTTCCCTTGCTAATGCCACTGTCCAACTTCGGCCACGCCAGCCCTCGCCGTCCCGCCCATTCTCACCGCGATCACTGCCCCTTTATCGGTGCCTTCTTAGACTGGGACCTTTCTTATCGAGTCCCGTTCTTGACCGCATCCCAAGCACTCATGCTGCGCCCCACCTAATCTTCGGCTGGACCCACTGGTCGCCCTTCATCGGAATGGCAGTTCTCGGACTCAGAGTTGCAACACTGTCGACTGTGTTATGGTCTATGGTGCCTGAAGCTGCCGACGTGGGATTTGTTGCGTCCACGTAAGCCTTCTTGTCGGCAGAAACATTCAAAGCCTGATTGCCTCTGCGTCCTTTTATTTCGCACGCAGCTTCGGTCTCACCGCGGTCCTCAACCTGACACTTACTATTATTCCTCTTCTCGTGGGTCATGTTCGGGCTTCCGACGCCACAGTGGATCAAAGTGGAGCTCTTCTTTGTCCTTACCGCTACCATCGGGATCGTGTTGTGTGGAGTGCTGGCGTGGGTTGAGAGGAGGGACGTAGGAATTGTGACTAAGGAGATGGAGACTGGAGTGAAGAAACCGTTGTTGAACGTCACGGATGCGTAATGTAATTTGCCGAGTTTTGAAATCAGTGAGCCACTTACTAGACAAAGTATGTACATATGAGCAACGAGGATACCTCGATAATATTTTGCATTCGCAAGTAACATGGTGAATTCCCTTCCCTCAAAGCAACTCCTGGGGCAAACGTACTGCGATAAAAAGTTAGTGTGGCATAGAGAATGAGACGCAAGCCACGGTGACCGCGCCGCGCCCTGCGGAACCAATATGAAGTCAGGGATAACTTCGCGTGGTAGTTAGCTCCAATGACTATGTGTTCCTCTGCCACTGTGAAAATTTAATTGTTCTCTCCAAAGCTGGCGGTGACCACAGTTCGCGAACTGACTCTCCACGACCGGACCCACCGAAATCACCGCGATGTCGCGACTGGCCATGCTAGGCATCTCGCTGGTATAATCTCTTTGGCTACCCATGGGCTCTACCCCAAGGGGAGAGTGTTTAGATCCATAAGTGTTATCTCAGAGACATCAGCGGTGTGATAAGCGGAAGCTAGCTCGGGCTGGATACCGTCAAAGGACTCCCGGCTGTGGTGTCTATCTTCGACCCACCAAGATGGGTACTGAATGCACCGAATCAGTCGGGAGGGCGTGGAGACGGTATTTGGATTCGTCCTCGGCCCGCATTCCTTCTGATCCCGGCACAAAGGTCGTCTCGGGGCCATGAAGGGTATTCCCGCAGACGCCTTAGAAGTGCATATCTCCATCCAGTCCATGCTGCAATGTTTATTTCAAAGCGAATGTAGGCGCAGAATCATACTGCGTTCTTTAGTATAGCGCGTGACGGGTGGCAATCACGTTGGGCGGAGCGATGTTGACCGTAGCTTATTTGGGGTGCGTAGGGTCGGGCGGACTCGCGAACACGGAAACTTCGTGTGGTGACGTTGACGCCAATTTCCAAGCCCGTAGGATACTCGTCGGCTTCGAACCGTTGAGCATCTTGCCATCCACTCCACTCGGGTCTCAGATCCTCCTCTGGTACATTCTCCACGCTTAACAATGCCTCCACACTGCACCTGGCATGCACGCTGCGCTTCACGGAACGTTTCCTCATCGTCCACCGAGTCGCAGCCCTGCATGGGTACAATCGCACTACTGGGCGAGGAGGAGACCACGGCCGAGTTCAAACGGTAGGTCCACCTCGAGAAGTGTATAAAGTCCAGAAGGCGACAACGTTGGAGAGGATACCGCGGTCGAGTCCCTGTCGTAATTGGTGTGTAGGCAAATAGACGAGCCTCACGTGTTGATGGAACTTGGATGGACAAGATACGTCGATGCCGGAATGAGCGCAAGTCGGTCCTTGTGTACTCTTGAGCGACACTCAATTCATGGTGATCGAAGATAATCTTGTACCGTGCAGGTACACTATGCAGTGAAAAGCGATTCTCGTAGAGTCCCGTATCCCCGAAATTTAACCCAGGTGATGTCTCTCTACGATTCAACGATGTCAGTAATTTAGAAAGGAAGAACTAAACTCTCACTGGGGGTTCATAAACGTTCAAAATTCTTGTTCACGCCTTTCTTGAATGAAGTAGACCGTCCGTGGGCATTGACCCCAAAGAAAGAGCCGAAACATTGTCCGGAATGCTGCACGGAAGCGGTAAACTAGACTGTGTCAGTAAAATCGGTAATAGAATCCGAGTAGAGGTGAAGTAACTCGAGGTGGCAACCTTCAAGTTGAGACACCTTCTATGGTCCTCCAAAACGTCCTTCGTCTTCTTCCCTCCCCTCTCCCAGCCTCCATCATCACCCGCCGGAGCGTCGTCACGTACGCAACCCCAGGTCGGCAGGAGTGCTCAGAACTGTGTCCGTCACGTCCTGTAAAATACTCATCCCGCTTAGACCGGTATAGTACGAGAGTGCTTCATTTTATGGACCAATAGACGCTTCGCTGAGTGCAAGATGAAAGCAAGACTGGCGATTTCAAATGAGTGAAAGGGTGAGCTCGTAAAGATCAACACAGCGAGAGCCCATGAAAATCACGGGGCTCAGGGTGGAACGTCACCGTCAATCAGGAAATCTGCTTGCTGCTTATAGAGTCTTCTTAGCCGATTTCATTCCTGCTCCGGGCAATCGCATGCAAATAGTCTGCACGGAGGATCTGCTGTGGTCGGTGTACGACACAGGCACTTCCGCTTACCATTTGGTCGGCTTTCCTCTTTGTTCCAAGACCCATTGACTCGTCCCGTTTTGCGCTTCAACACTGGGGCTATTTTCCAAACCCGCCATTCTACGGGGGACTTTGCTGGTCGGAGGGCGGCCAACGAGACAGAGACGTGTATCCCCATCTCGGATGGGTAAGCGCTTGCGAGAGACGCCATGCAGGGGCCATGTCTCCTGCATAAAACAAGCCGCATGGATCACGGCAGTAGGTCAGCGCGACAAATCATGGCGAAAGATGAGTACTGAGCGGGGACGTCGTGCGTTTGGTTCGGAATATCATCACCCCGCTTCACGCCAGGCGCGTCCTGTAAATCAATGGAGGGGCGAGTTTGACACCGCCCACTCCTCGTTCCCATCACTTCTCGCGTTCGACGGCCGAGACCCGGGATATTGACGGAAAATAGATGTGAGCCAAGACTAGATCATTTGTCGTTGTTTCGGCCCCTCATTCGTTGGAAAAAGGGAAATCTTACGAGCGTCGAATGCAGTAAGGGGCGCATCTTGAAACGCTGAGAGAATCTGGTCGTATCGCACTTTGAAGTGAGCAAACATCAAGTGTCGGTGGTTACGGAGACTCTGATCCCATGCCCGCAGACCTTTGGCGCCTTCATGGAACGGTAGCACACGGACAAAGCATCTTGTAGCGTTGGTCGGAGGTGACGGAGGCGCTGGTTGTCATCTTGGATTTCGTCCCACGAACATTGCACTCGTAAACATTCTGGGGGGTTTGTATCTAGTGTATGGGGAAACACATTTTTTAACCTCCACCGCTATTTAGTGTCGCACTTTAAATGACGACTAGTCGATGCCTCGTCGGACTTTGGGGTATTGCGCTTCGGCATTCCGAAGTCTTGAATGCATCAAGCCCCGCCCAACACCAGGTGTCCTAGATTGAGAAGTTCGCGGAGAAGAGACGAGGGTGAGTCGACCACGAAGTCGACAGTACTTGAAGTCAATCGGGCCAGTGCGGCGGGTGTCATGATTCTTACGCACCCCCACCTGGAGACATACCCCCACCTCCTGGAGACACACCCCCACCTTTGAAAATAGTACTTGAGATTCTGATTTTACAACATGAGGGATACAAAAATTGTTAAATGAATAAATTAGTTTGCACTNTCTTGATACATGGTATCCCCAAAATTTATAACTGCTGTACTGTGTTTGACAGGGTCAATATATTTTTTATTGCACTAGTAACATCATTGGAACAGAGTGTCCTTATTCTCTATGTATGGCTTGTAAAGTTTATATCATAATCAATACATCGTCANGACCACCCCCAATATCTGGCCTCTTTCTATTTTGAGTGCCAAGCATTCCTGTGAAAGCAAAA